>SNQJ01S0129565.1:629-13136 GCA_010110895.2 Picea sitchensis
TGTTTCTCCCATCACACTCGCTCACCTCACCCCGATGGTCGATGAATGCCCTATCCTTCCCCAAGAGGGTTTCCCAAGATATATCTATGTGTGTTGTGCTCAGTTATGGTACATGTATGTGCCTATGGTTGGATGACGATGATGTAGCATCGTCTACGAAAAAATGAGCATGTAAAAGTAGTTAAATTGCTATGGTAAATCTAACCCTAACTAGTTTTAGGAAAAAATCAACATGGGATTAGAGTTGGTCTCCTTCAGACAGTCTAATCGTTGGAAAGAAGATCATCATATTTACCTCGCCATTGTAGTTTGTCATAGTACCCTACCACAGTATCTCTTCGCAGTACCTTGTCACAGTACCATGTCGTTGCATAGTTTATTTTGTCAAGCTCATTGAGCACCTTTTATAGGACGTTTGGCCTAATTCCTTCACAAACAGGTGCACCCTAGCCCAGTGCATCTCTAGCTATCTTCAAAGTGCAAGTTGGAGAACTTTGAAGTTTTAGGGTTTGTCATTGCTTGCCGCTACTACCGGATGGTTTCACTGCTTGCCATTGTTTACCGCTGCTGCCAGATGTATGTACTTGTATATGTTTAAAATGTATCACTATCGTGAGGGTGTTTTCAAGAGAAGGGATATGTTGTCCAAGCAACAATCGTAGATCTAGAGGGATCTCAAATCTAACACATTCATAGGAAGAAATCACTCCAGGTTTGATTGTTTTGATATGCTTCTTGTTGTTATGGAATTATTGTGATCTTATGAACATCTAGTTGTATTTTGATCTATTGAAGTTATGATTATTATGCTAACCTATGGTTAAAGTTAAAGTTATAAGTTGACTTTAGTCAAAGTATTATATTGATTAAGGTTGAGATTTTAGAGTTTATTTGCATTATATTCTCTAACTCAATTTTTTGTCAAGAAAGCATATTCTCTTAGTATAGGGGATAGGTTGGAGAGAATACTTGTCATATTGAATGAAGGAGACTCGGAAGAAAAGCAACAACACTCATTCTTTGATATAAGACTCCAGGTTCTAGGTTTGATTGATTAAATTGATAAGTTTCCAACTTGCACATATCAAGTTCGATAATTTCTACATTAAACACTATAGTTGTGTCAACAGTATTTGAAAGATTCTATTACTGCTAGGTACAATAAATACTTGGTAGAATGTGAGTACTATTTATATAAATGTGTATTATACTTGTTTGCAAGATGAACTAACATCTCCTCTAGGATATAATTATTGTTTTGCTTCCAGGTAGGTCACCTTGGTAAAGATATGATGATTACCATGAAATTGTCCTTAATTCTTGTTACCATAGATATGTTCTTATGAAAATGTTATTATATTGGAAATACTTTTTCTCTTGTTGTTCTTGTCTCGGGTAGATTATCTTACAAAATCCATGGAAGTTACCATGGATATGTATGTGTTTCAGGAAGGTTTCCATGGAAGCAGGTCACCAGTGATAGATCTAAGAGGGAGTTACAGTGACATTTGCAGAAGGAAACATATTAGATAGCCTTAAGTTTGAGAGATGTAGCAGACTCAGAATCAGGAACAGTCTGTCTCCAAGCAGTGACAAAAAAGATAAAGTATTTTTGGACATCGTGCACTCAGACATGTGTGGACCAATGAAAACCACTTCACCTCACATGTATGTACATTATGTTTCATTTATTTATAATTTCTCACATAAAAATGGGATCTGTTTCTTGAAAAGAAAAACCAAAGTATTCGGGAAGTTCAAAGAATTCAAAGCCCTTGTAGAAAATATTTCTGAAAATAAGAGAAAGAATTTGAGGTCAGATAATGGAGGAGAGTTCACATAAGATGAATTCAAAGCATTATGTGGAGAATTTGGGATTAAGAGGGAGCTCACTACTCCCTACAGGCCTCAACAGAATGGTGTAGCATAAAGAAAGAACCGAATGATGACAGTTGTAGGTAATGGCATTGCACCATAAGAGCATGTTACAAAGAATCATGACATGATAGAACCACAAAGACCTACAAATATTATTACAAAGGAAATAAGACCAGCTTGGGCTCATGATATTATTCAAGATTCTGAGAAGTATGGTGTTCCAGATGGATCTTTCATAGAAAGAAAGAAACCTCTACCATATTCCAGTTACGTGGAATTGTTATGTGATATCATTGATGTTGAGCCTACCTATTATGAAGAGGATGTAGAAAAGGAAGAATGGAAGGATTACATGATTAAGGAATACCAGTCCATCATTAAGAATGATGTTTGGGATGTGGTTCTGAGACCGAAAGAGAAATCAGTTGTGACCTCCAAATGGATTTGTAAGACGAAACACTCAATAGATGGTAGTATCAAGAAGTACAAGGTAATATTTGTGGCTCGTGGGTTCTCCCAGAAAGAAGGAATATATTATGAGGATACATTTTCTCCTGTGGCGAGTTACACTTCGATTATAAATATAATTGCGATAGATGCAATAATGAAATGGAAGATACATCAGATGGAGATGAAGATAACTTTTCTGAATAGTGTAGTAGAAGAGGAAGTGTATGTAGAGTATCCAAAAGGTTTTGACAAACATGACAGGTAGTCAAATGTGTGCATATTGAAGAAATACTTGTATGGATTGAAACAATCACCCAAGCCATGGTAGAATTGACATACTTTTGATGAGCTTGGGCTTTACCAAGAGTAAAGAAGATCCCAACCTTTACTACAAGGTTTAGGATAGTGGATAGTGATATTGTTTTTATATGTGGATAACCTATTTCTAACAGGGGACAAAAATCTCATCGTTGAGTGCAAGAGAAAGATTGCATTAGAGTTCGAGATGAAAGACCTAGGTATGATGCATTATTTCTTGGGTCTAGAGGTGTGGCAAAAACTAGACGAGATTTTCCTTAGCCAAGGAAAATATGCGATAGAGATCCTAAAGAGATTCGAAATGATGGATTGTAAATCCATGCCCACACCGATGGTGACGAACCTGAAGTTATTGAGTGATACTTCTTCATAGATAGTGGATGTCACCATGTACAAGAAAATGATCAGTTTGTTTATGTATTTGACTAATACTAGGCTAGATATATGCATTGCAGTGAACACTTTGAGTCAGTATATGTTTGAACCAAGACGTGTTCACTTGATTGCGGAAAAACATGTGTTAAATTACTTGAAGGGTACAATAGAATTTGGACTCTTATATGTTTCATATCATAATATAAGGCTAGAAGGGTATGCTGATTCATATTGGGTTGTTAATGTCACAGGTCGGAAGAGTACATCAGGATGTTTCTTTAGTTTGGGGTTAGATATGATTTTTTGGATCAGCAGGAAGCAGACTAATGTGGCACTAAATACGGCCAAGGTAGAATATATAGAAGCATGTTCAGCTAGTAGTGAAGTTGTGTGGCTTCAAAATTTGCTTGTAGGACTTTTTGATCTCGAGTTGGAGGTGACTTGTATTTTTTGTGACAACCAAAGTTGTATAAATTTGTCTGAGAACCCGATGTTTCATGACAAGTCTAAGCACATCAAAATCAAGTACCATTGTATCCAAGATCTGGTGCAAAAGGGAGCTGTGAAACTCTAGTATATTGTCACGGATGAGTAGATAGAAGATGTGTTGATCAAGCCTATGGAAAAGGTAAAGTTTGAGTAATTTAGGGACAAGCTTGGCGTGGTCTAGAAGGATTTTCCTCATAAGAGGGAGTGATGAGTCACATATGATATTCTTGGGAATTAACATATAGAGTGTGACAACAATGAGTAGTCATCTGTAGGCATGTCAGTTTCCTAGACTCCATAAGGATTGGGTAGTAGCGCAGTTCTATGTGTGAACTGGCTCAAACTAAATAGTTTCCCAGACTCTGTAAGGATTGGATAGTAGAAAAATTCTATGTGTCAACTAGCTCAAATTGAATAGTTTCCTAGACTCTGTAAGGATTGGGTAGTAGCACAGTTCTATGTGTGAACTAGCTCAAATTAAATATTTTCCCAAACTCCGTAAGGTTTGAATAATAGCGCAGTTATGTGTGTGAACTGGCTCAAATTGAATAGTTTCCCAGACTCTGTAAGGATTGGGTAGTAGTGCATTTCTATGTGTGAACTGGCTCAAACTGGCTAGTTTCCCAGACTTCGTATGGATTGGGTGGTAGTGCAATTCTTTGATAACTGGATAGTTGCCTAGATTTGAGTGAGCTAGATGAAGTCATGTAATGACATAAGGTACGAAAGGACATCGAGACCCATAAGGTATGAGAGGACGATGAGGCTATGCCCACTAGAGATATGCTACATGTGTTGATGAGGCCCCAGATGCATGAATTTGACATGGCCATCAGATAGTCTATGTGTGACTATGACAGAGCCAATGTATGGATATGATGGTGACTGTGATGTATTGATTCATCAGTTAGTCTGTGTGTGACTATGAAAGATCTTGTTTGGCTATGATGGCGATACTTGTGACATGATATGTTTGATCATGAGATAGTCTGTGTGGTTGTGGTGATTCTACCTGTAGATTGGTTTGCAAGACCATGTAATTGGTGTTAGTCTTGTACATGCCATGTGTAATGGATGGATGTGATTGAGACTACTAGATGAAGAACATCATGGATAATACCTCCCTATCTAAGAGGGAATTTTTATGTTATAGAACTTCTAGTGATGTATAGATTCATGGAAATTCAACAAGTAAATGGTCCAAAGTACAGATGCATACATAAATAGTATTGAAGATCGTGCCAAAAGAATACCTTCCTTGCTAAGAGGGAGTGTTGAAGTATTATGTATCCACGAAATATATTCTTATTGTATTTGATCAAGACAAAACCCTAAAAGAAAAATGATAAAGTATATATGTAATTTCGATTCAGGAAAATAATAATTATTATATTTTGTATTTTCAATATGAGAAGTCGGCTCTACCAGAAAAAGTAAATTATATTTTCCATAAATGACAGGTCGGTCCTATTGGAAAATTTCACTGAAAAATAAGTATAAATAAGGTGACGCCTTACTCACTTGGTAATCAAAACTCTCTCAACTATAGCACAATTTTGGTGGAGAGTTGCAGTTACAGCTGCATCTATAGAAGGAAGGATAAGGCACATCTCTTGGTCTTGGTTGGTCTTTCTCTAATGCACTACCTTTCTTGGGTAATCTTCTAGGGTTTGGATTGTGCCTTGGTGTATGTCTTGGTATAATACTTGGTGTATATTTTGGTGACAAGGTGCAACTCTAGTAGTAGGGTTTCCCTTTGAGTAGAATGGTTAGCTAGGATATTTCTCTCTGAGAGATCATTGTACTGACACTTTAATTGGTTGATGAATCTATATTGAAGAAGTTATGCTAGGTTTTCTTCCCCAAGAGGGTTTCCCGGGATAGATCTCTATGTGATGTTCTTAGGGGTGGAACATGTAGGTTCCTATGGTTGGGTGATGATGATGTAGCATCGTCAATGGAAAAATGAGCATGTAAAAGTAGTTAAATTTCTATGGTAAATCTAGCCCTAACCAGTTTTAGGAAAAAATCAACACATGTGTACCATATTATTATATAAATGAATAGATCTTAGTTGTTGATTTTGGGACTTGATGTTTGGATGTTATTTAACATGTCACATCGTTTACTAGCCAATGAACTAGTTCCACATATTGGCTCCTCGCCATATCAAACTTTCACTCCAATGCACTATGACACTACTAGCATCACCTGATTCCCAATGACCTATTGTGCACACTATCTCCACCATCCAATCAATGAGGATGTTTAAATTTGAGTTGTTGGGTCTCGATTTTTGTACTATGATCCCCCGACATTTGGAATGGAGCATGCAACACATTAAAAAATGGTATTTCGAATCAGTGATAGACACATAACCTTTCTTCTCCTTGTTTTTTTTCCATGTCATCTCCATAGGTACATATCTAACGTCACCTTGTACGGTTAATATATTTCATTATTAGATATATGCCGCAATTGAACTATACATTTAAAAACCTATGGTTCCGAGGCCCAATTGAACCATTGCGCTCCAAGAAAATGTCATCACACAATTTCCAATGTTCACTTCCACGCATCAAATCAGTCATAAAAGCTTGACGAGGGAACTACCACTACACTTAAACATTATTATTGCTCAGATATTTCTCCCATTACGCCAAGATTTAGTTTTTATGATTATTTTTTCTCCAAGATTTCTTCATTTTTTGCATACGATAAGTTCATTATTAGCCAAGTGTGTTTATCTATTTGTTCCCCTGCTAACGAATCAAAGACATAGTATTAGCTCTCTCTAGTAAAGGGGACCCGGTTGAACAATGTCTACACATTGAAAAGAAAGAGATTTATCAGGTAATCTCCTCTCCTTCAAAGAAGGATGATTACTTGAAACATGTATATTGTGTGGGTGTTATGAAATTTTGGAAAGTATTTCAATAATATCTATTGATTATTAATGTTTTTTCTATACAAAAACTATGCCTCCAAGGAAATATCCCATGTAGAGAACTCCCAAGAAACCAAGGACTTAGTTCAGCGGTGCTGGGGAAAGTTCTAGTTTGGCACATGCACAGGAAGAGGAGGCCCTGATGACCAAAAATATTGAACCACTTATCATGCCGCCTCTGAATAAAATTTCCAACATAGTTCCTCTCCACTACGACACCATGAATTTCGCCATGAGTGGGACCTTCACATAAGTAAAAATTCCTTCTTGGAATTTTCTATTCTGAAAATTAGACAAAGGGGACTATCCTGAATCTACTCCACACAACAAATTGCAACTCAGGGAGGTGGATGATGATGTTTTTACTTCAATCAAATGGTCCATGTTTCATTCGATTGTTTCTAGGGCACTTGTCTTACCGCGCGCAGAGTTGATGTTGTTAGGGAACTTGTCTTATTGCACATAGAGTTGATACTGCTAGGGAACCTATCTTACCGCGAGTAGAGTTGATGCTTCTAGGGCACATGTCTTCCCACACGTAGATCTGATTCCTCTAGGGAACATGTCTTACCGCGCATAGAGTTGATGGAATGGATCATTAACCACACCACGGTCCAGGAATGCAAAATTGTGAATGAACAAGGGGGATTGCATAGGGTCATTCCTTCCCCAAGACATGGATTTTTTTTACAAATTCCCAAACCCCGATGATTCCCTCTCCAAGGACTTTGTAATTTCAGTTTATGATAAATATGATATTAGAGAAATATTGAATAGTTGGTGGAAGGAGAACATAAAATTTACTAAGTGGTCTAGTGGGAGGTACACTATCTCTGGGTTGAGAGAGGCATGCATGTATGTGATGATCCTTTTGTGTAGGTTATATGGTGAAAAATATTTCTCCCAATTCTTAGAAGCATGTTTACCCTTGGCCTATCAAGTACCAATGTGGGGAAATAAATTTAACTGGGGAGGTGTCATCTCCAAAACTTAGTTTGAAGGTTATTCAATCACAATCTCCAAAACCTGGAAACCCTCTTGAGTTTCATATGGTTTCTTTTCTCTTGGATTTTTTGTGTGCACAAAACACTTTCCACAGGCTATCATTAAGCTTGAAAATATTTGAACCACTGATCAATGTTTACTTCAACATTCTTTGGGAGAACATGTATAAAATATATTACTCTCAAACTTGTGACTTTTTCATTTTGATAATATACTTCCTTATAGTTCCCTAGGCCATCAAAGCAAGCCAAAAAGATTATAAATTGCATAGGGAACTAGTATTTTGAGGAAAAATACACATAATCATTTTTGGGGCTATGAGCCCACCACATCTACTACCCATATATGTTCCTGATAGATTAGTTGTAGGACAGATCTGTTATCAAACTGCCATGCAGGGTTTCAATTCCACCCTTGTTAAAGAAAAGAAGAATTTGTATATCCCTTACTAATTTTAGATAGGTTACTCTATAGTGAATGATGCCAGGCATGTTAAACAAGAAGGTAAAGTACACCTGGAGTATATATTCATGACAGGAAGATACATGAAATATGACCCCGATAGATTGGTTCCAAAACATGTAGGGTAGGTGTCTGTGAATTTTCCTTATTCTCATGAGAAATGGGAAGATAAGTTGTTCACTAAGAATGATCAATATTGGAGAAAAGTGAAAAGGAGAAGAGTCAATCCCAACATATCCATATTTTCCTCTCATCCTATCAAAGAAAAAATCAAAATGGTGTAGGAAGGAGTGTCCTCTATAAAAGGACTTGGTACAGAACTACGAGGAGGGGAAGAGAACCCCATAACAGAAGAGGAACAACAATTCATACTGACAGAACAGGAAATAATCCTAAAGGATTAGGTTGAGGAAAGGAGCATTCAAAACGAACAAAGGAAAGAGGAGGAATAATATGAAGATCAAGAAGTACTTACTAAAAGAAGAAAGAAATATGAAAAGAAGCAAAGGGAATGAGATTTTGTTAAAAAGAGAAAAAATGACCAGGAAGAGAAGGGCCCAACAATAAGAAGCTAAAAAGAAGCAAAATTTAGAACATGGATGGGTTGATGAGTTGAAAAATATCCAAGAAGAAGCATAGAAACAACATAAGAAAGAAGAATTGGAGATATTGGAGAAAGAAAAATCAGAACATGACAAGAGGAATGGTGAGGAGCAATGTGAACCAGTAACTTTGACGAAGCCTAGTGAGATCATTGACCTAACAAGAGAAGAAGAGAATGGGGAAGAATCTATTGTCCTCATTTTCAATGAAAACCCCATCGCCGAGGAAACCACAATAATTCCATCAAAGGAAGAGAAGGTAGGGACAAAGAAGGATGGGGGTGAAGAGAAAAGTTAGTCTCCCCCATAGAAGAATAACTATGCTCGTCAAGACAAAAGTGTTGCTTCATCAAGTAGCAGTGAATTAGATCAGGACCCACTAATTGGGAAGAATCAAGAGCTGAAATCAACAAGAGAGTTTAAAAAAGGTACATAGGACCACAATGATGAAATCAATTAGGATGGAAAGAATTTCTTCAAGAAAAGTAATGGATCTATGACAAATAATGACCCAAACAACAATCAAAGTGATGACACCGATACTGGAGGAAATGACACAGAGCATGATGAGGAAAATAGGCAAGACACCAACACCATTTATGAACAGATGATAAAAGGAGGCGAGGAAACTAAGAATTCTAAAGCAAGATTTCCATGTGGTGCACCATCGGTTCTAGGAGAAAATGTGGAAAATGAGAACCAAGACAATACCAAAGAAAAGTTCGATAATACTGAGAAGTCTAGCTAGGTAGGAAAGAGTACAAAGGAGGAATCACCAAATAAGGAGCTCATAGATGACCCAATATCATAACACTTTCACACTCCCTGGATCTTGAGAAATATATTGTCTTACCGATACCATCCCATTCCTCAACATGTTGAGGATGTGGCTGATATGGAGTTATTTTCTTATGAAAAAAAGAAGAAATACATAGTGAAAAGAAATCACAAGAAAAATAAGGTCACACTTGACAATGATATGTTGAGCACAATAGAAGAAGTGATCATTGATACTAATAAATCTATGGACATCCATCTTTCCTCAGCATACTTAGCTATTTATCACACATCATATGATAAGGCAATGGTTGACGAAATATAAATAATGTAGGCTAGAGTTGAAATAGTCTCTCTCAAGAACTAGGTACAATACAATCAAGAGGATGGGGGAGCAACAATCTTTAAAGCAGACCTACTTGAAATACATGACATGTGGCTTGAAATACATGAAGATTTAATAATGAAGGAAATAGAAATACATGAAGTTTATATTCTATTTGGAATCACTTAGAAGGACATACAACGGTGGGTCGAGAAGGGAGTTGACACCTTGGAGAAGGTTGAGCTCATTTGGGAAGTACATAAGGAAAATGGCACAAAATACCATTATATAGAACTAGTTTCAGAGGAGTGGATGGATCAGATACATTCAACAGCTAAACATTGGGACAAAATTGTATATCATCCCAAAGACAAGGTGGATAAAGAATGGGAACACTGCCAAACATGCTAAACAAGAAAGTCAAGTAAACTTGGAGTATAGATTTATGACAGGAAGATATAGGAAACATGACCCCAAGGGATTGGTTCCAGAACATATAGGGAAAGTGTCTTTGACTTGTCCTTATGCTCATGAGAAATGGGAAGATGAGTCTTCACAGAATGGGTCGACTATGTAGACAAGCATTAAATCCCTAAGAATAGGAGACCACCTAATTCATCATGACTCGAACTAAGAATTACATATTCTAGGCCGCTAAGGTGGCATATTTCTTTATTTTTGATTTGTATAAATAAATGAGTTCACTCGATAGAGAGGACCTATTTTGGTAGCTAGTTAATTTTCATATTGATTGTATTCAATAACTATTTCAACAATTAATAGGAACCTCCGCTAGAGCCTGAAGTTGATTTTGAAAATTGATTGGGTGATCTATGTTTACATTGTGGACTGTTATGCTTTGGATCATTGTGTATTTGTGTCTAGTAAGCTATTTTGTGACCAAGTTATCTTGCAATGAATGTTATTTACATCAAATTATTATATTTTGTTTAATCTGCATGCGAAAAATATTCTGATTTTTAGCGTTAATGATCAACATATATAGAATTATTTCTTTCTAACTGACATAATTTGACTAGGTTATTTTCATGCATGTATAATAGTTGTTATATGTTTTTTTCAGAAAATTATTTTGGGGAAATATATACATAACAGTTGATTCATTATTTTTTATATTAATTCTTTAAGAAGTTATCTTCAAGAACAACTATTTTATTCCTCTTCCATTTATCTATTGGTTTGTAGAATTAATTTTGTGGGTCATTTATACATACTTAGTTATTCTAGAATATATGAAGAAAACACCCCCCAAAAACAGAATAAACCGTGTGAGTGAAACCAATAAGATCTTAAATCCCATTGAAAAGTTGTCAGACTATAAATATGGAAAATCACACTAACTCAAACAAAGAAGAGCCTAATTAGGTCTCATCTTCGGGTGTGATTACTATTGCTGAGTTAAAGGGAATCCAACCCCCTCAACAAAATTTGCACTAGAAGGAGGGCCTAATGCATGGAAAGTCATCAAGAGGACCCACGTATGGAGAACACTCCCACTTCAAACAACTTGCCTCGCACTGAGGAAGACACCGACCTTCACCCTAAGATACCTTACGCAATCCCTCTGTTGTTGGGAAAAACACCCTACGGACTAGAAAACTAGGGTCAAACTTGCATGCAGATTTGATCGAATAGAAACTACTTTTTTACCTACATCCCAAGATTTAAATCCCTTTTTCTCAGTAAATGCATGGAAAAGGACCACCTACCTTATTACCGACATTCGATGTAGATCCTCCGTTGTGCTTTGATTACTTGCTTGCGTTTCTCCTTCCATAGATGACATGCACTCAAGACAAACAACAACTATGCATGCATGCTACTTCTATACTTAAGGGTTTGAAATCAAGCATAAATTAATCAAACCATAGACAATTCATGAATTGGGACGGGAAAAGCATTATTTTTATTACTAAAAGTGAATCAACTTACAAAATTTGAGACCGACCACCGCTCCTTGAACCTGATCCTAGGCTCCTCTTCTTATGTCCTTCAACTACTTTGTGTTAAATCTCCTTCAGCATGAGAAAAGGCTAAAGGGATGGGACAATGGATTATGTAAATGGGAAGAGTTTCTTCGCTATATTTTTTCCTCCTCCAAATGGTACCCCTACCCCTTCTTTTATAGGCTAGAAGGAGCTAGGGTTTTGGACGAACCCTTGGCCATGCATGGCCGGGGGTTTCAATTAACTAACCCATAGCTTTTTGTTCTGTCGGCAACTTTCCTTTTTTCGTGATTTAGTAGGTACACGCGTGCAGTAATGGGTTAGGGCGTGTGGGCCTTTACACAAGAGGATTTTCAAAAAGTTGTTCAGTAGAGTTTTGGCAAAGAAGGGAAATGAGTTGGCTCGATGCTAGGTAAGCATATGTGGTGCAATTTAGGGTTATAACAGATGCCCCCTAATGTGTGNTACCAATCTTTACTGATGTGCTGAATGATTGAGCCCAAGGATCAGGAACCAGGAGGTGTGGTCTGCAAAATAACAAATGTCTCACCGAGGCAGGCATACCCATGCTCGGGATGAAATAGAACCATGGCTACCAATCAAATACACTGTAGATCCATGTCAAATAACTATAAAGAGTAGCCACAAACAATACACAACGGAGCTACATCTCGAAATAAAAAAGATATAGAGTATCCATCTTCCAGAAGCTAATTCGGCCTAGTGGATGGACTTCAGAGCTCGAGCAACAACTTCAAAATCTTCCAAAACTTGGGTAGGAGTGTAATATGAGTGTATGACTTCACTACCCATAGGTCTTTGACGGCTCGTCGATCATGGACTTGATAATCTTGATGATCGGACTGAAGGCTTCAGTGATTTCGAACAAGGACTTGATTGGACGTTCAGGAT
>SNQJ01S0129565.1:16641-36470 GCA_010110895.2 Picea sitchensis
CCCCCTGAGAATGTGTGATTCTAACAGGGAAGAGGAGGACTACCTCTAAGGTTCTCTGAACTCCTACACGCTACTGCTATCTCTACAGCTAGCGTTCACACACGAGCTGTCAGAGGATAGGGCGTGGGTGCACGCGTGTAGACCTTCTACAGGCCGCGTGTACCTCTGTGTGTCTTGAAAAATACAGTCAAGCAAAAGTCAGGGAAAGATGGTATGGAAAACCAAACTCCCTGCTAGCTCAGACTTTACAGAAAAAGAAAAGACATGCAAAGAAAAAACAGAAAACCTAGTCTTTTAACTACCCAAAAACTTAAATAAATCCAGGAACCCTAAAGAGTATTCTCCCAGTATGGTCGCCAATTCTGTTGTTGGGAAAAACACCCTACAGACTAGAAAACTAGGGTCATTCTTGCATGCAGATTTGGCCGAATAGAAACTACTTTTTGACTTACATCCCAAGATTTAAATCCCTTTTTCTCAGTAAATGCATGGAAAAGGACCACCTACCTTATTACCGGCGTTCGATGTAGATCCTCCGTTGCGCTTTGATTTCTTGCTTGCTACAAACAACAACTATGCATGCATGCTACTTCTATACTCAAGGGTTAGAAATCAAGCATAAATTAATCAAACCATAGACAATTCATGAATTGGAACAAGAAAATCATTCTTTTTATTACTGAAAGTGAATCAACTTACAAAAGCTGAGACCGGCCACCGCTCCTTGAACCTGATCCTGGGCTCCTCTTCTTCTGTCCTTCAACTGCTTTGCGTTAAATCTCCTTCGGCATGAGGAAAGGCTAAAGGGTTGGGACAATGGATTATGTAAATGGGCAGAGTTTCTTCGCTATATTTTTTCCTCCTCCAAATGGTACCCCTACCCCTTCTTTTATAGGCTAGAAGGAGCTAGGGTTTTGGACGAACCCTCGGCCATAAATGGCTGGGTGTTTCAGTTAACTGACCCATAGCTTTTTGTTATGTCGGCAACTTTCCTTTTTTCATGCTTTAGTAGGTACATGCGGGCTGTTGTGAGCCAGCCAACGTGTACACGCGTGCAGTAATGGGTTAGGGCACGTGGGCCTTTACACAAGAGGATTTTCAAAAAGTTGTTCAATAGAGTTTTGGAAAAGAAGGGAAATGAGTTGGCCTGATGCCAGGTAAGAATATGTGGTGAAATTTAGGGTTAAAACACCCTCACAAAGAGGTTGACACATTTAAAATAATCACCATGGCCTACGATCAATAGTTCATATCATTACCATTATCCCTATTACTTCCCTGTAGAAGGAGAATGATAAAACATGTTTTTCCTACACCAGAACATACTTTTTTATGCATAGTTGATGACTTTGTGGATTTCTCCATGATAGAAATAGAAAAACCTCTCATCTTGATTCCTAACACACATGTTGTTACCCCACCAACAAGTAATTATTTTGAACTAGAAGATTCAAAGTATGAGGAAGAGGAATCTGATTCAAAATCCTTAGACTACATGGGAGATAACAATGAAAATGATGAGGAAGGTGAAAACCAACCTAGAAATAACCATCCTTGGTTTTCCAGAGACACCTTGGCTATACCAGGCCAATTGCATAATTTTACTAGACACCCAGAGAAACTATTTCCCAAGTTTAAACTTGAAACCTCTTGATTGCTTGAAGATCATATCAAAAAATACATATTGGCAATAAGGTTAATGAATGTAGAACATGAATATGTGGTGTGTCGATTATTTTCATATACTTTTGATAACTCATCCTCAACTTGGTACTTTAACCTTCCAATTGGTTCCATATCCAACTGAAAAAAAATTCAAAAGCACTTCCTAGAAAAAATTGTTGAAGAAACTACCACAAGAGTCGTAGTTTCCACCATGGGCCACAAAGAGAAAGTGAAATATTTTAATCAAAGATTTACAAAAATCAAATAAATTTCAACGAGAAGCTAGACTTACTCAAGAACTGCGAATCGAGGTATGTGCAAATTATTTACTGGCTTTTATCTCCATGTTTTTCAAAAGAGATTCCAAACATACCCTAGTGAAGAACTTTGAAGAGGATAAAACAATTGAGTTCCAAATGAAAGGATGTAAATAAATTCAGACCTCTTCATCAAAGAAAGACGCTCAACAATTACCTAAACTAGGAATCGTATTGACTAGACCATCGGGTAAACAATATGAAAAAATAACTGAGAAGGATAGTGTTGATATGGAAAGCCTACAAAGGATGATCAAGAGTTTTTTCAATGAAATTGTGGACATGAAAAGGAATGCAGGTGAACGAACCTCTAATCAGAGGCCTTATAGGCCATTTTTTAAGATATTATCACCTTATAAGGCCATAAAACCTCCCCCATCAAATATCGATATTGATTTAGGAAATGTGGCTTTTGATTCCTTTTGCACTTATCACCAAGAACAACATTTCAAAAAGTATTTCCCCCAATGGGTGAATTCCATGAATTTATTGGCTAATCACTTCTTGGAGAGGTGTGCCTTTACAAAGAAACCTAGTGACAAAGCATCAAACACTACAGATGATGAGCTCAGTGAGACACCTGAACAAATAAATATGGTGTTGTGGGATATCAATCACATGATGGTTGATTACAACCTCACCAAGGAAGAGGAGTCTCCTACTGAGGTATTGGCCATGCAAACAAGAAGTAAAGGCCCTGTTACAGAAAATTACCCTATCATAGCTCATGCTCCTAAAATTCTTAACAACTCAACCCCTTTGGCCAAACCATTTCCTATACTTAACTCTACCCCTAAATTTATAACACAAGAAGTATCAAAATTGGAATATAATGTGGTAGATGACTTAAAGAAGATGAAGGAAAAAATTTATGTTATGGACTTGTGTAGAATTACCCAACAAAAATACCTCTTGCTACAAGCCCTAAAAGAAGGAGATAGACCCATGGTAAAACGAAATCCAAACACAAGAAAGGATACCTCTAGGGAAACCAAAAAATTAAATGTAAATTCAATGCCCACTGACAAGAAAACTAAGTGTTTTTCCCCTCCTTTCCTCCCAACTTTTGAAAATTTTAACATAAATTTACACAATTATCTAGTGGATTCTAGAGCATATTCAAATGTCATTCCCTACTCCATGTGTAAAAATATGAACGCAGCCCATGCCAAGATTCATTGGTGATCTAAAGGATGTTATGATCTACATAACCTCTAATCCAAAATTTCACCAAGTCATTGATATAATAGTTGGGGATATCCCATGATCTTATGGGATGTTGCTAAGTCAAGATTGGTCAAAACAATTACATAGTTATTTCAGTATTGAATGGTCTCACCTATGGTTACCTTTGAAGGGACATCCCAACATGATCAAAATTGATAGAGAGAAATACCTGAAACATATTGTCACTGATAGAGAAGCCCCAAATGAACCTTCTACAACAAAATTTCCTGTGTTAGGAAACTATTCATGTGATTCATATTTTGGGAACTTTTCACCTTGTATATCTAAAATATTGTTTTCACAAAAATCATAGTTACTTCTGCAAGAAAACTCACCAATAACTGAATAATTCAACAAATTTGACTGGAGCTTCCCAGTTAATATCATGGAAAACAAAATTGAAGCACCGAGCATACATCCCATCAAGAAAGTGTCTAACTTTTCTTATAATATTTGGACTCTATTATTTGATGGATCCAAGTCTCAAGAAGAACCCAGTGCAGGGTGAATCTTTATTGACCCAATAGGTAAACACAACTTCTTATCTTGTAGGTTGGAGTTTGAGGGCACTAATACTATTATTGAATATGAGGCTTTGGTCCAATTACTCAAGAAATCGATTGACCTAAATATCAAAGAATCGATTGTCTTCAGAGACTCAGAAATAATTGTTATATAGGTAAAAAGTACCATACATTGAAATTCACTTCATTTAAGAAATTACCAACAAGAGGTACATAGGCTCATAGAAAGTTTCCAAGCATTTAACATCACTACCATTCCTAGATCAAAGAATGTTCTATATGATTCTCTTTCCACAACAACCTCAAGGCTATCACCTCTTGAATATTATGAAGCCTCTAGGTTTTTCATAGAGCTATTGTACAAGCCATCTTTCCCCGACAACATTATTGTACAAGCCTTAATGACTAATGAAGAAAAAATGAAGGACTTGGCTATTTATGATGAATTATTTCAGGGAATGCTTGCTGAACAAGAATATGGTGAACATAATATAGACAAGGATAGAAACACTACCAAGCCCAAAATCCACACAATTCCTAGGGGGGTAGTCAACCTTGAAAACCTTTTCGATCTATGAGAAATATTTAAGAATCCTAAGAATGTGAATACTGGTAGTTCATGTCTAGATGAAGAAGTCATAAATATAGGGACTATTGAAAATCATTAGAATGGTAATCTTGAAAAATACATATCCCCTAGAGAAAAGAAGGCTTACCTCAAGTTGTTTAAGGAATAACAGGATGTGTTTCCTTGGTCTTATCAAGACTTCAAAACATATGATACAAGAATCATCAAACACAACATTCCTCTCAGACTAGAGGTTAAACCTTTTCAACAGAACTTGGGAAAATTTCATCCATCCCTCGAGCCCCTAATGCAAAAAAAACTTAAAAAGTTTCTAGATGATAAAATTATATTTCAGGTAAGACATTTTTCCTGGGTATCTAATTTAGTTCTTGTAAAAAAGAAGTAAGGAGAAATTCGCTTATGTCTTGATTTCATAAATTTAAACAAGGATTTGGAAAAAGAAAATTACCATGTTCCCCTGATGGAATATCTCTTGCAGACCATTTATGGATTTGATATTTTCTCCCTTCTGGATGGGTTCTCATGGTACAACCAAGTTCTGGTCTCGAAAGAAGACAGATTGAAGATAACTTTCATAAATAAATGGGGAACATTTCCCTATAAATGCATGTCATTCAGGTTGATAAATTTAGTAGCTACTTTCCATAGGTCCATGTATGTATCCTTCATAGGATTGATAAAAAAAATTGTAGTGCTCTACCTAGACGATGTCACAGTCTACTCCAAGAATAAGGTAGATCACATTTCCCATTTGACCCATATTTTTGAAAGGTGCGGGAAGTATGGGATATCTTTAAACTCAAAGAAGACCATTTTTGGTGTAGATGAGGGTAAACTCATAGGCCATATTATTTCTAAATATGGCATCTATATTGACCTAAACACATAAATGAAATTTCGCAAATCCCTCTTCCCTGTAACAAAAAATCCATGCAATCTTTCTTCGGAAAGATTAAATTCATGAGAAAATGCACCCATGATTTTGTAGAAATGATTAAACCATTTCAAAAAATGATATGCAAAGATGCAGAATTCAAGTGGAGTGAGGAATGATGTGAGGCCTTCAATAAAAACGAAGTTTCTATCTCTCAAGAACCTGTATTGTGCAACCCCTATTTCAACAAAGATTTTTTTCTTAATACCTTTACTTCTGACCAGTCTTTAGTAGCGGTCCTAACACAAAAAGATGATGAAAATAATGAGGCCCCTATCTCATTTATGAGCACTTAATTGTGGGGTCCATATCTTAAATAACCTAATATAGAAAAACAAGCATATGTTGTCTACAAGGAAGTGAAACATTTTAGAGCCTATATCCTAAAGAACCATATGAAAGTTATAGTGTCTTACCCTACAGTAAGGTCACTATTCAAAAAACAGGAAATGGGAGAACGAAGAGGGAATTGGATCGTTTTTATTCAAGAATTTGATCTGGACATCAAACCAACAAATATAGTTAGGGGTCAAGGTTTGTGTAAACTAGTCGCATAATCTCAAGACCTAGTAGAATAAGAAAATCCATGTTGGGACAATGAACTTTATTTTTGGTGTAGTGAGGTGTTGTACATCCCATCGAATAAAGATTCTTGGTATGTTGATTTATCTTACTTCCTTCATCATGGGACATGTCCTAAACACCTAAAGCCTGAGGAGAGAAGATCCCTTATATTAAAATATGCCCAGTACCACCTTATTAACTTTGTATTGTTCCATGTGAACTATTACAAAGTATTACCTAGGTGCCTTGAAAAGGAAGATGCAAAAAAGGTATTGAGAGAACTTCATGATGGTCTAGTAGGTGGACATTTTGCAGGGGAAACCACCACCCATAAAATCCTAAGGGCAATATACTATTGGCCAAATGTTTTTAGGGATGCAGATGCACATGTAAGAAAATGAATTTTTTTTCAACTAAGTGTTGGGAAAGAGAAGAAGACATCCATCCCATTATAGCCAGTAACCATTTCTAGACATTTTGAGAAATGGGGAATAGATGTCATAGGATATATAAATCAAAACTCATATAAACAACACAAATACATTATGAATACAACTGATTATTTCACATAATGGTTGGAATCCATTCCCCTTACCCATATTAATGAGAAAATGGTGATCCAATTCTTGGAGAAACACATAATAACATGGTTTGGAGTACCTTGTGTTCTTGTTTGTGATAATGCAATCAATTTTTCTTCTATTCCTTTAATTGAATTTTCTTTGGACAATGGGATTATAATGAGAAACTTTGTGAACTATTACCCACAAGGGAATGGTGTTGCATAATCAAACAATAAAAATCTAGTAAGAATTATTAAAAGGATTGTGGTAGAAAATCATATGAATCAACATAATGCACTTCACAATGCTTTGTGGGATCATAAGGTAAATCCTAAAGAAGCCTTAGGTAATTATCCATATTTCCTAGTTTATGGACAAGATTCCATTCTTCCAACTAACTTGTATCTCCCATCTCTACAACATTCCCAAGCCTCAAGGGGCCTACCATTTTCAAGCATGCAACAAATAATATACACACTCTTGATGGTTGAGGAAGAATGGGAAAGGGATATAAAAAAGGTTTTAGCTCACCGACAATTGGTCAAAATGTGGTTTGATAAACACAAAGTAGGAGACAAAAAATTTGAGGTAAGAGACCTAGTTTCAAAGTGGGACAAAATTAATGAGCCAAAGGGGAAGCATTCTAAATTTCAAAATATATGGCTTGGTATTTTCCAAGTTGCTGAGAAAATTAAGGTAGGAACATACCAATTGAAAAATCCTAGGGGTGAGCTTGATTCTCACCAGGTTAATGGTTGGGCCCTAAAACGACTATTTTAGTAATTGCCTAGCACAGGTGGTTTTGTACCAAAGTTTCCTTGTTTCGGTTTTCCTTTATTTATTTTTCTTTAGTTAGAGTGGATCTTTCAGTTTTGCTTGGATTCTATTTGTTTTGAGTTATTTTCCTTAAAAACAATATTCTATATTATATTAGAAAAGAACTAGGAAGGAAATCATGACTAGAAGAGGAAGTTACAATATTGTTTTGAGAGGATACTGTGAGAGAAAGAAGAGGTAGTTACAACGAGTGTGTTGTAGGTTGTATCCCTTCATTTTGTTGGATAATAAAAAGGAAGGACCTGGGAATTTCTCTGGTGGACATAGCCCACACTAGGTGAACCACGTATATATGTGTCCTTATTGTATTGTGTATATTATGTGTTTTATTTCTACATTTGTTTTATTTTATTGCTCTGTGATCATGTTTTTCTAACAACTGGTATTAGAGAGAAAGGTAAATCCCAGGAAAAGAGGGTTCCTGGTTCAAGTGGGAGAAATGGAGGAAGATGGAAAAGGATCACTGGTGATAACAAAAGGAGAGAAGGTAGGTACATTGTATTTATGCACTAGTAATACTAATTCTTCTATCTCTTTTGCTTCTACAAGAGTGGATACAACACTATGACATCATAGGATTGGAAACATGAGTGAGAAGGGGATGTAGATACTTCACAAAAGAAATTTGTTTACATATCTTAAACAAATTGATTTGGATTTATGTGAGCATTTTGTTTATGGAAAACAAAAGAGAGTCAGATTTCTCAGATTCAGAAAAGAAAATAAGAGTGAAAGGTTAGATCTTGTGCATAAAGATGTATGGGGACCAGATCATGTATCATCTCTTGGCGGCTCTTGTTATTATGTTACTTTTATTGATGATGCAACTAGAAAAACTTGGGTTTATTGCATTCGACAAAAATCTGATGTTTTTTATACTTTTAAGAAATCGAAAGCTTTAGTTGAGAATGGGACATGAAAAAGGTTGAAGTGTCTCGGATCAGACAATGGAGGTGAATATTGCATAAATGATTTTGATGATTATTGTTCATACCATGGGATTCATAGAGAGAAGACAGTTCCAGGAACACCACAAGAAAATGGTGTTTCATAAAGGATGAACAGGACAATCATGGAGCATGCAAGGAGTATGAGATTGCATGTTGGGTTGCCCTTACAATTATTGGAAGATGTTGTAGATACTATTGTTTACTTAATAAATAGAGGATCGTCAAGATCTTTGGATGGTGGAATTCCAGATGAGGAATGGACATGTAAAAAGGTAAACTATTATTTTTTGAAGACTTTCAGTTGAGAAACATGTTTCCATATTGATAAAGAAAATAAAACAAAGCTTGAGGCAAAATCCAAGAAGTGTACCTTTATTGGATACGGTGTTAATGATTTTGGTTATCTCTTATGGGATTATGAAAATCATAAAATTATTAGGAGTAGAGATTTCATATTCAATGATAAGGTCATGTAAAAATATCAGTTGTAGGGAAAGAAACAGGAAAAAGAAAAACCGAAATACACAGTTCTTGATGAGATTACTGAAAAACAAATTCCAAAGGTACTCGAAAATCAAAATGTACAACGACAAGAGCAGTAGGTACCTCAAACTCCTACAAGTAATGTTAAATATCTACCAAGTTAAGTAGACATGAAAGAGAAGTATCCTTGTATCCTTCATTGTTGATTGATTTTGGTGAACCAAAATGTTATGAAGAGAAATGCAGGTAGACACTAAAAAGAAGTGGGAGCAAGGCATGAAAGAGGAAATTGACTCTTTAGTAAATATCCAGACATGGGACTTGGTTCAGTTTCCTATATGAAAAAGAGCATTGCAAAATAAATGGGTTTACAAGTTGAAGGAAGAAGATGGAGGAAAAAAGTGGTACAAGGATAGATTTGTTGTAAATGGGTTTGCACAAAAGAAAGGTATATATTTTGATGAAATATTTTCTCCTGTTGTTAAAATGATTTCAATTAGGACTATTTTAATTCTTGTGGCAGTAGAAGATTTTCATCTTGAACAATTAGATGTAAAAATAACTTTCCTCCATGGGGATTTGGAGGAAGAGATTTATATGCAGGAGCCACAGGGGTATGAGGTCAAAGAGAAGGAAAATTTGGTATGCAAGTTGAAGAAGAGCTTGTATGGACTAAAGAAATCTCCAAGGGACTGGTATTTGAAGCTTGATAGGTTTATGACATAAAAAGGTTATAGTATATGTCATTATGATCATTGTGTTTATTTTAAAAGGCTAGGAAATGGAAGTTATATTATCTTGCTATTGTGTTTAGATGGCATGCTTGTTGCAGGGTCTAATATGAATCATATAAATGTTCTCAAGAAAAAAATAGCTAATTCATTTGCGATGAAGAATTTGAGTGCTGGAAAAAAATACTTGGTATGAGAATAACAAGAGCCAGGAAAAATTACAAATTGACATTGTCTTAGGGTGAGTGCATAGAGAAGGTGTTGGAGAGGTTTAGAATGCAGAATGCAAAACTAGTCAGTACAAATTTGGCCCAAATTAACTAAGGAAATGTGTCCCAATACATAGGAGGAGATAGAATACATGTCCAGGGTCCTTATTCATCAGTAGTTGATATCTTGATGTATATGATGGTTTTCACAAGACCAGATATTGCACATGCAGTGGGCGTTGTGAGCAGGTATATGAACAATACATGTAAAGAACATTGGGAGGAAGTAAAATGGATTCTCACGTATTTGAGAGGTATTGCTACTCATGCATTATATTTTGGAGGTTCAGACAATGTTCTAGAAGGATATGTCGATTCAAATATGGCACATGATAAATATAGCAGGAGGATCACCACAGGGTATGTTTTTACTGTAGGTGGAACAATAGTAAGTTGGATTTCAAAACTACAAAAGGTTGTTGCACTTTCAATAAAAAAAAGCATAGTATGTTTTTTATACAGAGGCTAGTAAAGAAATGATTTGGTTACATAGGTTTATGGAGGAATTGGGAAAGAAACAGGAGAATAGTAGGTTGTACTGTGACAACGAGAGTGCCATTCATCTTGCAAAGAACTCAAACTTCCATTTGAAGACTAAGAATATACAACTCAGGTACCAGTTCATGATTCGTCTTGGAAGATGGACATTTGAAGTTGGAAAAGATACATACTAGCCATAATCCTATAGACATGTTAACAAAGGGAGTAACCAGGGAGATGAGAAAATTTCCAGGTGAAGATGAGAAATTTTCCAGGCCCAAGGTGGATCATAGTATAGAAGGTAGAACAACTTTGAAGTTGTTGTGATCAGTCTCCAAGTGGGATATTGTTGGTTTTGGAACCTGATTATCTTCTTGATTCAGAGGTCTTTGTTTTCAGCCATGTTTATACCCCATGAAGACTATACACCCCGAAATATTGTACACCCCTCCACGCGGGGGGGTTACAGGGGGGGATTTCCCCCCTTGTGAGGTCTAGGGGAAAGCAGGCCCCCAATGGGGGTTAAGGGGACAAAATTCCCGGATGGGGGTTTGGTGCGAAGCCCCTAAAGGAAAAAATTCCTTGTAAATGTATATTGTAATTTCATAGTAAATATAGACCATTCACTAAAAGGTCACAAATCTGATGATAGAAGTTATTTTAGGGTTTTTTTTCCTAAAAGGAAACCCTATTTTATGATGGAATTGTATTGCAGCTATGTATCATTGTGAATATTGTATTATGAGATAGGAGACTATGGGAGAAAGAAGAGGAAGTTATAGCGGGTGTGATGTAGGTTGTATCCCTTCATTTTGTTGGATAATAAAAAGGAAGGACCTGGAAATTTCTCTGGTGGACATAGCCCACACTGAGTGAAACACATATATCTGTGTCTCTATTTTATTGTGTATCTTTTGTGTACTTTTATTTCTGCATTTGTTTTATTTTATTGCTCTACGATCCTGTTTTTCTAACAGAAATCATATAAGTCCCAACATTCTAACGAATTTGGATGTTTCTCGGATCTTATGTATACATATTTGTAAATAATTATTGGGTAGTTATATTGCATTGGGGTTTTCTCCTGAAAATGTCATCAAAGTCAAGGTAAGGGTTGAACATTTTGTTTTTTTCTAGTGAACTTCCCTTTGTTGAGCACTCAACACACCCTCAAAAATTTTGGGAATTTCAAGGCACCACTTTAAAAAATTTCCTCACTTACATTGCATTTGTTGGCTCTAAAAATGTTTGGTTTATTGATTTATTTGATTAAGTATGATTTTTGGACCTTTTGAAAATGTAATGAAAACCTTCCTAAATCCAAATAGACATGAACACTTATGGAAACAATCGGCCAAATAACACTTGTTTTAATGCATGAATTTTGAGTAAAACAATTATCAATCGATTTGGGCCGACAAAGGCATCAGGTCAGTCGAACAAAGGCAATTTTCAATAGATTTTTCAAAAAGAAACATTTTTTCTGGACAACTAATGAATCCATCGGGTGTAGGGCCTATCCTCATGCTAAATAACTTGCCACCTTTTTACCTGAGCTTCCCGATGCAATCATTAGGTTGAAATCTAAACCATGTGATAGAATTGTCAATCAAATGAAGGGTGAATATTTGAGATTTAGTTAATATCCATAATTCAATTGATGTCCTTTTTTAATCTCAACCATCTGTTAGTAAAATGGGAAAAATCATTGATGGAGTTCTGGGATACCATGTAGGATGCCACGTGGTAGACATATCATTGCAACATCACCATCTGTACACTTTACATCCAGACTAAAGGATATTCCTTGCCATGTCACTTTTATAGGAGACACTGCCATGTAATCATACATACTAAGAAATTCCACATCACACTTCGATTACCATGCCTGTCAGTCGTTGGGGGTTTTCTCAATATTTATGTATCTCATATAAAAAGCCACAAATTTCACCCAATGTCGATGATCCCATCATCCATCAACTAGATTGGAATCATTATTCAACTTGCATACTCTCCCTTTCACTCGATAGTCGACAATACTTTTCTCCAAGGTTTTATAACCATCCAATTGAGCAAGGAAAGTAACCATAATCATTGATCCTATGACCTAAGTTTGTTCTCTCCTATTTCTCATTGGTCATCAATCGAATCAAGCATTTTTTTCACCCATCACACTCACTTACCTCACTCGATGGTCAATGAATGCCATGCCCTAGACCCTGCATACTGTCTGATCAGATAAATGAACAAATATTAGCCATTGATTTCAATATTTTATGTTTGGTTTTTATTTAACACATCACATCATTTACTAGCCAATGAACTAGTGCCATGTACTAACTCTTTACCATGTCGAATTTCCATGCTAGTCCACTATGACACTACTAACATCACCCAACACCCGATGAACTATTTTTCACACGATATCCACCATCCAATAAATGAGGATGTTTAAATCTAAGTCATCGGATCTTTGTTTTAGTACTTTTATCCCTCAACAAGTAGATTGGGGCCCGTAATGCATTAACAAATGGTATTTTCAATCAAGGACTGACACATATCCTTTCATCACCTTTCTAGATTTCCATGTCATCTCCATAGGTACATATATGATGTCACCTCATATGGTTAAGAGTGTTCATGCCTCGATTAACGCCGCAATTGAACTACACATTTAAAGACCTATGGTTCTTGAGCCCGATTGAACCACTACGCACCAGGAAAACAACATCACACAACTGTCAATCTTCACTTCCACATCAACTTAGTCATCAAAATTCGGTGGAGGCACTCCCACTACATTTAAATGCCATTAATACTTATATATTTCTCCCATTACTCCAAGGTTTAAATTTTAATATCAATGTTTCCCCAATCTTCCTTCATTGTTTTCATATGATACTTGTGTGTTATCAGCCAAGTGCATTTATGTGTTTTTTCCCTTGCTAATGAATTGAAGACACATTATCATCTTTCTCTAGTAAAAGGGACCTGGTTGAAAAAATTATACACATTGAAAATATAGAGTTTTATCAGGCAAGATCCTCTCCTTCAAATAACGACGATTACTCGAAACAGGTATGTTGTGTGGGTGTTATGAAAAATTGGAAAGTATTTAATGAATATCTATTAATTATTAATGTTTTTCCTTGCATACAATATGCCTCCAAGGAAATATCCCACTTAGAGAATTCCCAAGAAACCAAGGACTCAGTCTAGTGGTGCTGGGGAAGGTTCTAGTTCGACAATTGCATAGGTAGAGGAGGCCCTGATGACCAAAAATAATGAACCACTTATCATGTTTCCTTCGAATAAAATGTCTAACATAGTACCTATGTACTACAACACCAAGCATTACGTCATGATCAAGACTTACACACAGGTACAAATCCCTTCTTGGAATGATCTATTCTAGAAATTAGACAAAGGGGACTATCCTAAATCTACACCACACAACAACCTAAAACTCAGGGAGGTGGTTGATGTCATTTTACCTAGGCTCAAATAGTCCATGCTACATTCAGTTTCTACAAGGGAACTTGTATTGACCTGCGTAGAGTTGAAGGAATGGATCATTAATCACACCAGGGACCAGTAATGCAAAATTGTGAATGAACATGGGGAGTGCATAGGGTCATTCCTTCCCCAAACATGGATTTTTGTTAAAAAATCCCAGATCATGATGATTCCCTCACCAAGGACTTCATAATTTCATTTTATGAGAAATATGGTACAAGAAAAATATTGAAGAGTTGGTGGAAGGAGGGCAAAAAAATTTCTAATTGGTCTAGTGGGAGGTACACTATCTCTAGGTTGAGAGATCCATACATGTATGTGATGAACCTTTTGTGTAGATTATATGGTGAAAAATATTTATCCCAATTCTTAGAAGCAAAGATACCCTTGGTTTATCACGTAACAATGTGGGGAAAGAAATTTAATTGGGGAGGTGTCATCTCCAAGCAACTCAGTATGAAGGTTATTCAAGCAAAATATCCAAAACCTGGAAACCCTCCTAAGTTTCATATGGTTTCTTTTCTCTTGGATGTGTTGTGTGGACTGAACACTTTCTTCGGACTGTCATTAAGATGGAAAATATTTGAACCATCGGTCCATGCGTGCTTCAACATGCTTTGGGAGAACATGTATATAATATTTTACTCCCAAATTTGTGATTTTTTCATTCCGAGAATCTACTTCCTTATATTTGGGAAAGGGTTCCCTAGGATATCAAAGAAAGCCAAAAATATTCTAAATTGCATAGGGAACTGGTATTTTGAAGAAAAATACACACACTTAATAATTTTTGGGGCTATGATCCCACCACATCTGCTACCCATATGTGTTCATGATAGATTATTTGTAAAAGATATATGATTTCCTCACCAAGGACTTCATAATTTCATTTTATGAGAAATATGGTACTAGAAAAATATTGAAGAGTTGGTGGAAAGAGGACAATTTTTTTTCTAGTTGGTCTAGTGGGAGGTACACTATCTCTAGGTTGAGATCCATACATGTATGTGATGAACCTTTTGTGAAGGTTATATGATGAAAAATATTTCTCCCAATTCTCAGAAGCACGAATACCCTTGGCCTATCACGTAGCAATGCGGGGAAAGAAATTTAATTGGGGAGGCGTCATCTCCAAGCAACTCAGTATGACGGTTATTCAAGAAAAATATCCAAAACCTGGAAACCCTCATGAGTTTCATATGGTTTATTTTCTCTTGATGTGTTGTGTGGATTGAACACTTTCTCCGGACTGTCATTAAGATGGAAAATATTTGAACCATTGGTCCATGTGTACTTAAACATGCTTTGGGAGAACATGTATAAAATATTTTACTCCCAAATTTGTGATTTTTTTCATTCCGAGAATCTACTTCCTTATATTTGGGAAGGGGTTCCCTAGGCTATCAAAGAAAGCCAAAAATATTCTAAATTTCATAGGGAACCTC
The DNA here is from genome assembly GCA_010110895.2 of Picea sitchensis. Taxonomy (NCBI): domain Eukaryota; kingdom Viridiplantae; phylum Streptophyta; class Pinopsida; order Pinales; family Pinaceae; genus Picea; species Picea sitchensis. The sequence continues at coordinate 31,736 of SNQJ01S0129565.1, forward strand.
GTATTTTGAGGAAAAATACACATACTTAATAATTTTGGGGGCTATGATCCTGTTAGCACTCTGTAAATTCCCATATGTTTTCAGAAGGTAGAAGAAAGTTAGCAGAGGTAACTTACCCAACCACTTCGAAACTGGGATCTAGCCCTACCAGTTTCAGAGAGGGATCTCTCTGTAAGATTTATATATGTTTGGGTTTCAAATATTAGGCTAGTTGAATTAATAGAAGTGTGTCGTTTTGTTTTATAAAGATGGATGAAACATTTATTACACATCCATTGGGATATGGGGTCTATGTTTAAGGATCGATATCAGAAAAAATATTTTATTAAACTTCTTCACAGGGAAAGGTAATGAAAATGCTGGATCTTTTAGAATTAAAGTGATGGAAGGACAAAAACAAATAACATAGTCAATTACAATAAAGAAGAATTTAAGAATTCCTTTATTATAATATCAGAAGAATAACATTCAGATCTTTGAAAGCCAGAAACAGAGTATTCAAGATAAATTCTTCACTTACACTTCTTTTAAATGATCGTAGACAGAAAACAGAATGATAACAAAGTAAGATAAATAATTTAACAAAGAGAAGTAAACGTCACCAACATAAACACACAGGAATTATGTGAATCGTCCTTTTATTATTGGTAGATCTCTTCAAAAAGATTACAGATTACAACTTGCTTGGGCGTAAAGATCAACCCTCAATACTTCGAAGTATGAAGTATAGAAAAATTACATATGATCTTGTCATTAATGATCGAGATATGGTGGAGAGAAAATCTAACTAACTAGATTACATTTACAAAAAAGTAGGAATGTTGAATGATTCTCTCGAATCCTTGGTGTTGATTTTGAGGAAGGTGGTTGGTGATTCATCTTTGACTTGACTATGACTGTTCCACATGCTGACTTGGATTGTACACCTCATGTCTTACTCGATCAAAGCATACAAGCCATCCCATATCTCTTGACTGGTGATAGTAATTTTGAGTAATCTTCGGTAAACTTCATCTGTCTCTGTGCACTTGGCGAAGGTGGGCTTGGTGATGAAGATGTACTTGATCTTGTGTTGGATGCTGAGGTCCAACCGCAGAGTCTCCAAGAACGCTTTTCCAGTAATGATTCCCTGTAACCCTACAAACTTAGAGCCATCCTTTGGCACTATGATGATCTTTTGTTTGTAGTCTGAGAGAGTAATCAACTTATCATTGATCACGAACAAACTTGGGAGCCCTTTCTTATGTAGTAAATCCATTTTGCTGAAAAACCTCTATACTCCAATGTTGATTGCTTGGAATATTTCCTCAAGTTGCAGCATTAAACCTCTCTTGGTCAAAACTTTGTTGACCTCAATGATAGTTTTCATCCTATCCTCAATTTCCAAGGCCTCCAGCTCCTCTTTTGACATAGAATTTAAGAACATGATGATCTCATTTTCCTCTATAGGCCTTTCTCCCAATTCTCCTCTTATCCTATCAATGTCTCGTCTGGCTCTCTACACCAGTTCATGCTGCTCAAACATAATCTATATGAGTAGCCAAATCTCTATCATGGATTTGCAGATGTATATCCAGATATTTTCCTTGGCTTTTGGTAGTATCTTATCCATCACTGTCTCCTTCTGCAACTTCTGAAGTTTCTTCTTGAGCCTCTAAGACTTGTGCATCTCCGTGTTGTAACTTGACTGAAAGGTGGACTTCAGCTACTGAAGTTTATTGATTTCATCATGAAATATTTTGATTTTGTGTTCTCACATAGACATGTCCTCCATGGACTTTACCAACTTTTATGATGCATCTATGGTTGTTGTTGAGGTTGTTGTTGGAATCTCCACTATGGTGGTTGTTGTTGTTGTGTTGAATCCTGTGATGGGAACTGCATTCAATGGGATGACTTCCATTGGCATGTTTTTCTCTTTTTCTTTAACTAGCTTCTCCAACTTAGCTTCCATCTCCTTAATCTGTGCATTCTACTCCATGATTAATTTCAACATTTCCTATTTATGGCCTTTAGTCTCATCCATTTCCTTCGCCTGTGGATCTTCTATAGCAGGGAGTTTCAATTGTTTCCTCAGGGAGGCTATGTCAACGTTCTTCTTTTTGAGGAGTTCTTTTGCTGCTTTCAAATTTGTTGGATCATATCTGATTTTGAGTACCAGTTCCTCCAGATATTTTATCTTGTTATCTTTTTCTAAAGAAGACACTTTCTCCAGCTTCAGTTGTGTCTGGACATTGTTCAAGGAAACCTGCAACTTTGCAACAGTCGTGGAGGTGTTGGTCAAGGTGGATAAAATCATTTCTCCAGTCTGTCTGTGCATATCCATCTAATCAGCTGGATTCACCTCTTTGATATCAAACTCAAATGTTGACCTTTTATAATCAAAAATTTCTTTTGGTTGAGGCACATGTGCCTGCAAGTATGCCATGTGCATTCTCCCTTTCTCTGTGTCAAAAGTAGAGAGAAACTTATGCTGGGTTGTAGATGTTTGTTTCCATAATTGAGCATAGGTACTATTTGTCAACATCTCATTTTTGTTCTTGATTAAGTTATACTTCTCAAAAATGTTTTGTTCTATAGACTTCTGTGAGAATTTGGTTGTCAATGTTGTGTTAGTTTGCTTCTTTGATGAGGAAGTGGATATCATTTTCTGGATTCCTGAGGGCAGTGGTGAATGTTCTCCCTCCATTATGGTGGACTGAGTCTCCTCTCCTCCAGACCTATCAGGGGTATGACTGGTCTTGGGCCTCTTTCTGTAAACCTGGAAGTATTCTGCTGAGACCTCTATAATTGAGGGAGATACTTCTTTCCTGGGACTCTTCTCTGTTGGTACATGTGGAGTAGTTGTTTGTGAAATGTTGGAAGGATAAGACTATGGTTCAGTGTCAATTAGAGTGTTTTCCTCCCTCTGTGTCTGGTTCATGAATTTCTCTATCTTTGTTCTAGACACATGAGCATAGGGGGAAATTATGTTCTTCAATCTGGCTTTTGTAAAAATTCCATAGGGATCATAGTGCCAAGGAAAACTGAGAATGAACTTCATTTATTTTAATAGCTTGTTGGCTTCTTCCCCTGCAGCTCTGCTGTTGAAAATGAAAGATCCAATCTAGACTCTGATCCTGAGTTGTTGTTTTTTCTTAAAAGCCAAAAAATGTGTGTCGTTTGAATTGATCATATTTCTGATACATTCAAGAGAGAATATTCTGACAAGCAAGTATTTGGGAAGTTTGTAAGGTGGCAAATCACATCTGTAAATTATGATCTTTGTGTGATCCTGGTACAAGTACCAATCACCTGTTTTAGAAAGGTCTGATAGGTGTAAGATCCTTTGGATTTCTTCATTTATCCTGGGGTCTTTTCGTCCACTTAGAATGCTTACCACTAGGTGGTAAAACTGATCGATGAATTGCTTAAAACTGAACTCAGATGAGTTATTTCTCAGTAATGATGTCCAGGATGTGACAGGTTGTGGATTACCGTCTTGGTTGAGCTTCTTCAGGGAGAAGGAGAACTACTCGGATTGGAAAAATATGAACATGTATGCCAATATTGATGAATACTTGAATATGCCTTCTGTAGTGAATTTGAAGAGTTGCTCATGAATGTTATCGGCTAGGAACTGGCTGAAATTGAACTGTATAGTAGCCTTCTCTTCGGTGGAAAATATGGATAGAAAACCCAGGATGGATTTGTCTACCCACTTGTCTGAATAGTATCCTAGTAGACAACATAGGGAAGAAATAATCTGATTGCCTTTCACTGAGAATATGGAGGAATGGTAGGGGGGATTTTTCTTGGGTAACTAGGTGCTCTCAGGGAGGAAAAGCTCAAATATTTTCACGCTCTGGGGGAAAGACAATTTATGATACATCTCGGTCAAAACTTCAATGGAAAAAGGGGAAAGGGAATCGACTCTGGGTATTTGCATCATCTGGTCTATTGTCTCTGGGGTAATGGTGAAAAGTGTCTCTCCAGAGGATGAAACTATGGCTCTCTGACTAGGGATATAGTGTGTCTGGAATTTGAGAGCGAACTCGGGGAAATGGTAAATTTGAGGGGAAAGGTACAGTGAGAGATTGGACTCCCAGAGTCCAATCTCATCACTCTGGTCCAGAAAGGTATCTTTGAGCTAGAAGTGAAATTCAAAGAAGTTGAATTCACACTTCGGCTCTACAATTAGGTAATATTTATCAGCCAGAGGTGTTTGATCCATGTCAACAGGAGATGGGAGGAATTGATTCTCTTCGATCTCTGAGGATTTGGATTTGGGCACCATTGATCCAACTGATACCTGTAAAAATATTGTTAGTTGCGTTTACCAGGCGTTAATGGCAGATGTTGATTGAAGAGGACGGAAGATGGTATGGTGTGGTGGAGTCTAGATTGTGAATAGTGTGACAATGGTGAAAAATGATATGAAAAGAATGAATGGATTTCCATTGGGAAAAGGATGATGAGTCAGTCAACTGACAGTCATGGTCGCTCGCATTGATTTTCCAACGGGTATCTCGAGGAGGAGGCAGAGGGTAATAAATGGATAATATATGTATGGAGGTGAGGTTGAGGGTAGTGAGTGGGTGACAAGTGGATGGGATGTGATGGGTCACAGGTGAGTGGGGATGGTACATCAGTGGAGTAGTGGAACATGACGTATAGGTGGAGGTAGTGGAGTGTGACGTCAGAGGGAGAAGGTGGTATGAGCAGGCGGTTTTGCAGCTTGCTCAGAGGGGGGGGG
>SNQJ01S0129565.1:39157-60735 GCA_010110895.2 Picea sitchensis
TTAATGATTCAAAGTTAAAAATGAGAGTAAATGGTTAATAATCTACACTAACTGATTCACCCCCCCCTCTCAGTTAGTTCATACCTGTAACACAACATCTCTCAATGACTTGCTAAAAAAGGCTATGGGTTGTTCATGCCCATCACTATTTTTTACAATAAAACAATTGCAATGGTGTGTTCCGAGGAAAAACAAAACAAATAGAAATCCTTAGTGTAATCTAGATTGATGAAAATAGGGGCTTGTGTAAGTGCATGTTTAACTTTCTCAAAGGACTATTTAGACTCAGTGTTCCATTTTATTTTGGTGTCTTTTTTTAGCATATTTTTGATGTTCCTGAGGAGTTCTTCCAAATTGGGTATGAATCTCCTCAAAAAAATTATTTTACCAATGAATGATTGCAATTATTTGATGTTCCTAGGGTGGTCTAATTTCTGGATGGCTTCTATTCTACTGGGGTCTATCTTAATTCCATCTTTAGAGATTATATGCCCAACAACTTGCCTTCTTCCAAACCAAAAAGAGTTTTCTTTGGATTCAATGAAATCCCAAACTTTCTACACTTCTCAAACACTCGTCTGAGATGTTTTAAATGTTCCTCATTTGATTTGGAATAGACAGTAACATCGTCTAAGTATATCACTATAAATCTACCAAGCTCATCCAGAAAGGAAATTTCCAATGCTCTTTGGAAGGTGGCACCATCATTCATCAAACCAAAGGGCATTTTCACATACATGAAAGTTCCCCAGGGTGTGGTAAAATATTTTTTTTCCTAGTCGTTTGGGTGGACAAGGACTTGGTTATAGCCCGAAAAACCATCTAGTAAAGAAATCCTACTGGCCCCAACTACCTTTTGTAAGATTTGATCCATTTTAGGTAGAGGGTAGTTGTCTTTGAGGGAAACCATGTTCAGGTTTCTGAAATCAATACAAAGTTTGATTTCACCAATTTTATTTCTGGTAGGAACCAGATTTGAAACCCATCTGGAAAATCTTAAGGGGACTATTATTTTGGCATCATACATCCTTTTAATTTGTTTTTATATCAGGAGCAGTAACTTTGGATTGATTCTCCTAAGTTTTTGTCTGAAAGGTTTATGTCCTTCTTTTATTGGGATTTTATGTTGTATGATAGTGGTGTTGTAATCTTTTAAATCCTCATAGCCCCAGGCAAAGACATCTACGAATTGTTTGCACAGATCGATATATTTTTTCTTTTTCTCTGGAGGTAAAGATTTAGATAGTTTAATCATTTTGGGTTTTTCTTTTGTTCCTATATTACATTCCTCGACTTCTCTTCCAGCGGGCTCTATATTAGGATTTTTTTCTACATCGTTGAAATCAAACAGGTCTTCTAAAGGAACTAACCCTCTAGGTAAAATGTTATTCTTCAATTGTAAAATGTTCAATTCTTCATCTTTTTCATTTATTTCATCTGAATCTACTTTATTTACACTAACATTTTCTAAATATGATTTATTTACATTATCATTTTCTAAGTCTGATTGATCTACACTATCATCATCGTTATCCAAATCCATATTTCTACACTCAAAATCATTCTTAGACTGCAAGAAATCTTCAAATTGTTCATCGTTTCCAAATACCTGCCAGTACCTGATGTTATCTGGAACAGTTTGTCTACACTTCACCTCTACTGTATATAGGCGATTGGTATGGAAAGGTATTTTTCATGTGACTGTTGAAGTAGCCAATCCATATGCAAGTATGTTCTGGCCTCTGGGCATTACCTACAAGTCAAATTCAGTGAAACATTGTAGAAAATCTAAAACAACATTTCTATAAGCTGTGAGTCTAGGATGTTTTGTAGAATACTCACCTTTAATCTGTTTGAAAACTAGTTCAGATTCACCTCTTACCATAATCCTTTTGGAACCATGTTTCTTTAACAGCTTCAGGACGAGCATCAGTGCTTCATACTCAGCTATGTTATTGGTGCAATGAAAATTTAATTTGTAGGAGTGACTTTCAGAATACCTGGATTTATGATTATGTATCCACACCCTAGCCCTAGCTCCCTCCCTTCTCACAACTCCATAAAAATCCATACTCCAGAGAGATTCTGGTGTTTCATCACTTTCTACTGTCACAACTTTACTTTCCTCAGTGATTACTTGATCTTCTTGCAGGTCAAGGGAAACATCTTCCAACTGTGCAATTTGATTATCCAAGTCACCATCATTGTACAATATGAATGAATCCAAATCAGAGTGGACATAGTATAATGGGTAGTTGTGTGGTTTTTCCTGACTGTTGACCATATACTTCATCAGAGTCTCTTTGTATAGTCTTCTTTGTTGTCCAAATATTGGGATGGTAGCATAAGACATATCTAACTACAAAGTGACCTTCAACTTAGATCCCCACAATCTAGATAACAACATACCATATTTTGGAGGAATGTCTGCAACCATAATATCTATCACCATGCTTTTTGTTGGGATTTGAGACAGGGTGATGCACAAATATTTAATTAGGCCTATAAATTTGACCTTTCTAGAGTCAAAAGAATACAAGTCCTCGTAGGGTCTAGTGACATCAAGCCCCAACTTTTCCATCACAGCCTTGGGCATCAGATTGTGAGAAGCTACATAGTCAAGCATAACGTTGTGTAAGGTCTTATCGTGGATATTCAGACTGATGTATAAAGAAGGGGCATAACCATTATCAGTTTGTCCATCCATTTCAGGACCAAAGAGAAGCTTAGGTTGGTCATCGACAACATTTATAGTATCTTTGTGCACTACTGGCTCAATGTTTAATGCCTTTGTGCCTATCTCTGGTTTAATTCTCAATGCCTTGATCACCTGTGATCTATAAGTGTTTTTTCTCATTAGTTTGGATAGGGGAATCAAAATCTTCAATTTGGCTAATTCCCCTTCCAGGATGAAAGTAGTGGAAGTTCTGCTTTGGCTCTGCACTTCTGGTTTATCAGTCATTGTTCTCTATGTAGAAGTAATTGGCTGAATAGTTGATGCAACCTTGGTTTGATCTGATCTTTGTGAAGTTTCAAGATTTCTTTTTGCAGAAGATTCAGAATTATTCTTCTTAGGGAATTTCTTGGGAGAAGCATCACATGTTTTCTTGGCCTTAGTTGTTTTCTTTATTTCAGTGGTTTTCTTTGTTTCAACAGCCTTCTTTGTAGGATTGTCATTAGTCTTTTTGCTTCTCAATTTATATTGTGTGTGGACTTCCATTATATCATTTTCAAAGGCTTGTTGTTTTGTTTCCTCTTCTTCCTCATTCACCTTTGTCTGTGAAAGTAAAAACAACTCATGTTCTTCATGAGTGAAAAAAATGGAGTCATTTTCATGGACACCCATGAGGTTTATGTGAATATCATCCAACTCTTCGATCATCTCCTCCCCATCATCAGTGTAATTTTCCTAAAGAGGTGGTATAATATGTTGATCAGGCCCTCTTTGCTCCCTTTGGTCTTTGGGTTCCCTTTGTCTGATTTGGGGAGAATTCCTTCTGTAGTTTGGATTTTTTATCTGAGGAGCAAGCTGATTTTCCCTGGGTGGATTTTTGTTGGCAATGGTTAACATTTCCATCATTCTCTCCATAGTTCTGACTATGGAATCTAGTTTATCATATTAAGAAGACATGGAAGGCTCTCTTTTGATTGTAAACCTTCTCTCTGTTCTTTGCCTGGCTCTTCTAGCTAATATATTTGCCTCCACACCCACTGCACTTTTATGCATGTCTTCTAGGGTGACATAATTCCTTTCCCTTAGCTGGTATGACATATCAACATCAAATCCATCAGGGAACTTGATTAAAGCCAAACATTGGGGAGGCTTGATATCAGATGGAATTGCGTTATAAAGATTGTTGAAGCGAATGCAGTAATCCTGCAATGTTTCCCCTTGATTCCTTTTGATATTTTCATATTTTGATAAAATATTAAGAGGGTTTTTCTTTACCTCCCATCTGTCGAGAAAACTCCGCCGAAAAGTAGCAATTTCAACTATGGTAGCAGGGCATAAAACTTTGAACCATTTTTTTACTTCTCCAGTTAAACTCTATTCAAAAAGTCTCATCTAGACATCTACTTCATCGACTTCCTGCAAATCAAAATAATCATTCATCGTATCAACATGTTGTGCATTAAGAGGTCTAGTACCATCAAACTAAGGAAGTATGGTTTGATAGTCATGGGGAATGGCATGTAAGTGAGCATCCAACACCAAGGGAGAATATCTTGCTTCCATGATTGGTGGAGGAGGCTGAACAACAACTTCTGTGATTAGAAGGAGAAGTGACAGAAGAGGTATGACAAGGAGGTGTAGAGTGGACTATTTGATGTTTGATGGAAGCTGCAACAATAGTCAGGGCAGAAAGTTCTACTGACTGTTGAAAGTGAGATTTGTACAAAGATTGATCGATATTTTCTACTAGATCTTCTAACTTGTTGAATTCTTGAAGAAACCATTGATCAAATTCTGCTCTGAGAGAAAGTATTTCATGGGTACTAGGTTGTAAGATGGTTTGATCTAGGATTGTTTCACTTACAAAGCTATCATATTTAGTTATGAACATGCTTTGCTCAAAGGATATTTCAAACTCAATATCCTGAATAACGACAAGAATCTCTGGGAGAGAAGTGGACCTATGAAGGGGACTGTGACTCCCAAAACCTTCTACATTGTTTTTCTTTCTGAGTAATTTTTTTGGATCGTCTATTGCTATTGCAGGTTCTGGATCAGGGTGAGATCTAGTATGGATTCTTTTAGGAGCCAAAAAATTAAATTTTAAGAAACCTAAACTAATATATACAAACTTTAACAACCTTTGAACATTTATCTCTTTGTAAGTTAGATTTTATGATTTGTTCAGAAATAAAGTTTTCTTTATCTACGGGAAAGAAATCGTAGGATAAAAATTTTGGCCGATCCCCAGTATGGTCACCACTATGTTAGCACTCTGAAAATTCCCAAAGTTTGTCAGGAGGTAGAATAAATTTAGCAGAGGTAACTTACCCAACCACTTCGAAACTAGGATCTAGCCCTACCAGTTTCAGAGAGGGATCTCTCTGTAAGATTTAGATATGTTTGGGTTTCAAATATTAGGCTAGTTAAATTAATAGAAGTGTGTTGTTTTGTTTTATAAAGATGGATGAAACATTGCTTACACATCCATTGGGATATGGGTTCTATGTTTAAGGATCAAGATTAGAAAACATATTTTATTAGACTTCTTCACATGGCAAGGTAATGAAAATGATGGATCTTTTAGAATTAAAGTGATGGAAAAACAAAAACAGATGAGATAGTCAATTACAATAAAGAAGCATTTAAGAATTCCTTTATTATAATATCATAAGAATAACATTCAGATATTTAAAATCAAGAAACAAAGTATTCGAGATAAACTCTGCACTTAAACTTATTTTAAATGATCGTAGATAGAAAACAGAATGATAACGAAGTAATATAAACAATTTAATAAAGAGAAGTAAACATCACCAACATAAACACGCAGGAATACTGTGAATCATCCTTTTATTACTGGTAGATCTATTCAAAATGATTACAGATTACAACTTGCTTGGGCATAAAGATCAACCCTCAATACTTCAAAGTCTGAAGTATTTATAGAAAAATTACATATGATCCTGTCATTAATGATCAAGATATGGTGGAGAGAAAATATAACTAACTAGATTACATTTACAAAAAAGTAGGAATGTTGAATGATCCTCTCGAATCCTTGGTGTTGATTTTGAGGAAGGTGGTTGGTTATTCAAATTTGACTTGACTATCATTGTTCCATATGTTGACTCGGATTGTACACCTCATGGCTTACTCGATCAAAGCATACAGGTCATCCTATCTCTCTTGACTGGGGATGGTAATTTTGAGTAACCTTCGGTAAACTTCATTTGTCTTTGTGTACTTGGCGAAGGTGGGCTTGGTGATGAAGATGTAATTGATCTCATGTTGGATGTTGAGGTCCAACTGTAGAGTCTCCAAGAATGCTTTGCCAACAATGTTTCCCCATATCCCTACAAACTTATATCCATCCTTTTCCACTGTGATGATATTTTGTTTGTATTCTGAGAGAGTAATCAACTTATCAATGATCATGAACAAACTTGGGAGCCCTTTCTTATGTAGTGAATCCATTTTGCTGAAAAAACTTTGTACTCCAATGTCCATTGCTTGGACTCTTTCCTAAAGTTGCAGCATTAACCCTCTCTTGGTCAAAACTTTCTTGACCTCAAGGATAGTTTCCATCCTATCCTCAATTTCCAAGGCCTCCAGCTCCTATTTTGACTTAGAATTTAAGAATCGATGATATCATTTGCCTCTGTAGGCCTTTCTCCGAATTCTCCTCTTATCCTGTCAATGGCTTGTCTGGCTCTCTACACCAGTTCATGCTGATCAAACATACTCTGTATGAGCGGCCAAATCTCTGTCATGGATTTGCAAATGTCTATCTAGATATTTTCCTTGGCTTCTAATAGTGTCTTAGCCATTACTGTCTCCTTCTGCAACTTTTGAAGTTCCTACTTGAGCCTCTGAGACTTGTGCATCTTAGTTTTGTAACTTGACTAAAAGGTGGACTTCAACTGTTGAAGGTTATTGATTTCATCATGCAATATTTTGATTTCTTGTTATCGCAAAGACATGTCCTCCATGGACTTTGCCAACTTTTATGATGCATCTATGGTTGTTACTGAGGTTGCTGCTGGAATCTCCACTCTAGTGGTTGTTGTTGTTGTACTGATACCTATGATGGGAACTTCATTCAATGGGATGACTTCCATTGGAACGTTCTTCTCTTTTTCTTTAACTGGCTTTTCCAACTCAGCTTCCATCTCCTTAATCTGTGCATTCTGCTCCATGATTAATTTCAACATTTCCTTTTTATGGCCTTCAGTCTCATCCATTTCCTTCGCCTGTGGATATTCTGTAGCAGGGATTTTCAGCTTTTTCCTTAGGGAGGCTATGTCAGCGTTCTTATTTTTGAGGAGTTCTTATGCCACTTTCACATTTGTTGGATCATATATGATTTTGAGTACCAGTTCCTCTAGAGATTTTATCTTGTTAACTTTTTCCAAATAAGACACTTTCTCAAGCTTCAGCTGTGTTTGGACATTGTTCAAGGAAACCTGCAACTTTGTAGCATTCGTGGAGGAGTTGGCTAGTGTGGAGAAAATCATTTCTCCAGTCTGTTTGTGCATATCCATTTGATCAGTTGGATGCACCTCTTTTATATCAAACTCAAATGTTGACCTTTTATAATTAGAAATTGCTTTTGGTTGAGGCACCTTTGCCTGCAAGTATGCCATGTGAATTCTCCCTTTATTTGTGTCAAAACCAAAGAGAAACCTACGCTGGGATGTAGATGTTTGTTTCTAGAAGTGAGCATAGTTACTATTTGTCAACATCTCATTTTTATTCTTGATTAAGTTATACTTCTAAAAAATGTTGAGTCTTCTAGACTCCTGTGAGGATTTCGTTGTCAATGTTGTGTCAGACTGCTTCTTTGATGAGGAAGTGGATATCATTTTTTTTCTTCCTGAGGGCAGTGGTGAATGTTCTCCCTCCGTTGTGGTGGACTGAGTCTCCTCTCCTCCAAACCTGTCAGGGGTAATGATTAGTCTTGGGCCTCTTTCTGTAAACTTGGAAGTCTTCTGCTGAGACCTCTGTAATTGAGGGAGATACTTCTTTCCTAGGCCTCTTATCTATTGGTACCTGTAGAGTAGTTGTTTCTGAAATGATGGAAGGATAAGACTGTGGTTCAGTTTCAATTAGAGTGTTTTCTTCCCACTGTTTCTAGTTCATGAATTTCTCTATCTTTATTCTAGGCACATGAGCATAGGGGGAAATTTTGTTCTTCAATTTGGTTTATGTAACAATTCCATAGCGATCATAGTGCCAAGGAAAACTGAGACTGAACTTCATTTATTTTAATAGCTTGTTGGCTTCTTCCCCTGCAGCTCTGCTGTTGCAAATGAAAGATCCAATCTGACCTCTGATCCTGAGTTGTTGTTTTTTCTTAAAACCCACAAAATATATGTCATCTGAATTAATCATCTGCCTAATATATTCAAGAGAAAATATTCTGACAGGAAAGTATTTGGGAATATTGTAAGGTGGAAGCTCACATCCGTAAACTCTGATCTCTATGTGATCGTGGTAGAAGTACCACTCACCTGTTTTAGCAAGGTCTAACAGGTGTAAGATCCTTTGGATTTCTTCATTTATCATGGGTTCTTTTCGTCCACATAGCATTCTTACCACTAGGTGGTAAAACTGATCGATGAACTTCTTAAAACTGAACTCGGATGAATTATTTCTCAGTAATGACGTCTAGGATGTGACAGGTTGTGGATTACCGTCTTGGTTGAGCTTCTGCAGGGAGAAGGAGAACTTCTCAGATTGGAAAAATATGAACATGTATGCCAATATCGATGAATACTTGAACATGCCTTCTGTAGAGAATTTGAAGGGTTTCTCATGAATGTTGTCGGCGAGAAACTGGCTGAAATTGAACTGTGTAGTAGCCTTATTTTCGGTGGAAAATATGGATAGAAAACCTAGGATGGGTTTGTCTACCCACTCGTCTAAATAGTATCCTAGTAGACAGCATAGGGAAGAAATAATTTGATTTCCTTTCACTGAGAAGATGGAGGAATGGTAGGGGGGATTTTTCTTGGGTACTTGGGCACTCTCAGGAAGGAAAATCTCAAATATTTGTGTTCTCTGGGGGAAGGACAATTTCTGATACATCCCGGTCAGAAATTCAACGGAAAAAGAGGAAAGGGAATTGGCTCTGGGTATTTGCATCATATGGTCCATTATCTCTGGGGTAATGGTGAAAAGGGTATCTCAAGATGATGAAACAATGGCTCTCTGAATAGGGAGATAATGTTCCTAGAATTTGAGAGAGAACTCGAGGAAATGGTAAATTTGAGGGAAAAGGTACAGTGGGAGATTGGACTCCCAGAGTCCAATCTCGTCACTTTGGTCCAGGAAGGTATCTATGAGCCAGAAGTCAAATTTGAAGAAGTCAAATTTGCACTTCGGCTCTGCAATTAGGTAATATTTATTGGCCAGAGGTGTTTGATCCAAGTCAACAGGAGGTGGGAGGAACTGATTCTCTTCGATCTCTGAGGATTTGGATTTGGGCACCATTGATCCGACTGATACCTGCAAAAATATTGTTAGTTGTGTTTACTAGGCATTCATGATGGATGTTGATTGAAGAGGACGAAAGACAATATGGTGTGGAGGTGTCTAGATTGTGATTAATGTGACAATGGAGAAAAATGGGATTAAAAGGATGAACGGATGTCCATTGGGAAAAGGATGATGAGTCAGTCGGCTGACGGTCATGGTTACCCACATTGATTTTCCATCAGGTATATTGGGGATGAGGTGGAGGGTAATAAATGGGTAATAGATGTATGGAGGTGAGGTGGAGGGTAGAGAGTGGATGAAAAGTGTATGGAATGTGATGGGAAACATGTGAGTGGGGATGGTACATCGACGGAGTAGTGGAACATGACGTATAGGTGGAGGTAGTGGAGTGTGATGTTGAAGGGCGAAGGTGGTATGAGAAGGTGGTTTGGCAGCTTTCTCGGAGGGGGGGGTAGGCAGTAAGTGGTATAGAGTGGGGGGGGCTCTGAGTTGATGAGAAAACGTCACGTTAAGTGGGGCATTCTCGGGGAAAACCACTTGCTCGGACCCCCCCTCCGTGGTTAAAGGTAGAATGGTCGGGGGGGTCTGATATCTCTTGTCAGCCGTAGATATTGGCACATGATGATGGACCATTGAGATTTGCGCACACTTTAGCACATAGCGTCGATCATGTTATATCACAAAAACTTAGGAGAGCACCCTTTTTATGGGTGATTTGTTGCTCCCATTCTTTCATCCTGTCACCAAGGGGTCAAAACATAACATTTTAACTTGAAATCAAAGAATTTAACCAACTTCATGTCTGTTTTATTGAAATGAAAACATGCTAACCTATGTCTTACTCTAATCTTCTAGCAACATTAACCCATATTAGACTGTTGGGCTAAAGCATTACTCTAACCTAGTACATTTGATCAAGTTTAAACTATTTGATAGAATTTATTCACTAACCTATCTATGTTGGCTAAGATTAGACTGTTTGGCCAAGTTTATTCACTAATCTATCTGCAGAAATTCAAAGGAATTGATCATGGTTAGACAACATGAATCAATTCATTCTTATTGCATGGGGTTTTATCATTTTTCTTTTCATACCCTCTTTTATTCTTTTCTTTTTCTTTTTTTCTTCTTTTCTTTTTCTTTCTTTTTCTTTATTTTCTTTATTTTCTTTGTCTTTCTTTTTCTTTATTTTCTTTTTCTTTCTTTTTGTAAATCATTTCCAGAATGAAATATTATTTACAATAAAAATACAACTAAAGGGAAAAATGTGTAGTCACCAGTTGATCCTATGAAACATAGGGTTATAACAGATCCCACCACATCTACTACCCATATGTTTCCTGATAGACTATTTGTAGGAGATATATGTTATCATACTTTCATGTAGGGTTTCAATACCACCCTTGTTAAAGAAAAGAATAAGTTATTCATCCCTTACAATTTTCAAAAATATCTAGGAAGAAGAAGAGAAATTAAATAAGAAAGAAGAATGGGAGAGGTTAGAGAAATAGAAATAAGAACGAGACAAAAATAATGGTGAGGAGCAAGTTGAACCAGTCACTTCAAAGAAGCCTGGTGAAATCATTGACCTAACATGATAAGAAGAGAAAGGGGAATCAATTATTGTCCCCATTGTCAATGAAAACCCCATCATTGAGGAAACCACAAAAATTCCATGGAAGGAAGAGAAGGAAGGATGGGAGTTAAGAGAAAGGTAAATCTCCCCTAGGGAAGAATGACTCTGCTCATCAAGAAAAAAGTGATGCTTTATCAAGTAGTAGTGAATTAGATCAGGATCCACTAAGTGGGAAGAATAAGGAGGTGTCATCAACAAGAGATATTTAAAAAGGTACATAGGACCATAATGATGAAAGGACTTAGGATGGAAAGAAAAGTAATGTCTCTGTGAAAAATAATGAGGCAAACAACAATCAAAGTGATGACATCGATACTAGAGGAAATGACATAGATCATGATGAGAAAACTAGGAAAGACACCAACACCATTTCTGAACAGACCCTAAAAGGAGGTGAGTAAAATAAGAATATCGATGAAATCTTGTCAGGTGGATCATCATTAGTTCTAGGAGAAAATGCAAAAAATGAGAACTAGGGCAATACCCAAGAAAAATTTTCCAATACTGAGAAGTCTATCTAAGTAGGGAATAGTACAAAGGAGGAATCACCAGCTAAGGAGCTCAGAGATAACCCAATATCTGATCAATTTCACACTCCCAGGAGCCTGAGCAATATATTGTCTTTCGGAGACCATCCCATTCCTCAACCTTTTTGGGATTTGGTTGACCTGGAGTTAGTTTCTTATGACAAAAAGAAACAATACATAGTGAAAAGAACTCACAAGAAAAGGAAGGTCACACTTGACAGTGATGTTTTGAGCACAACAAAAGAAGTGATCATTGATACTAAGAAATCTAAGGCAAGTCACCTTTTCTTAATAGGCTCAGTTATTTCTCACGCATATTATGATAAGGTAGTGGTGGAGGAAAGAGAACAAGAGCATGATAGAATTGAAATAGCCTCTCTCAAGAACTAGGTACAATACCATCAAGAGGTCGGGGGAGAAACAATATTTAAATCAGATCTACTCGAAATACATGGCATACGACTTGAAGTACATGAAGATTTAATAATGAATGAAGTATCACTACAAGAAGAGTCTCTTATGTTTGGAATCACTTATAAATACATACAAAGATGGGTTGAGAAGGCAACTTGAACCTTAAAGAAGGTTGAGTTCTTCTGGGAAGTACAGAAGGAAAAGGGCGCAAAAGACAATCATATAGAGATACTATCAGAGGAGTGGATGGCTCAGATACATTCAACAGCTAAACATTGGGCCAAAATTGTAGATCAGCCCAAAGACAAGGCAGATAAAGAATGGGAACACTGTTGTCGGGTTTGAGACAAGCTAAATCAGTCTATGGTAGACATCCATATGCCAAATTTTGAGATACCTATCGAATTTCGATCGATCGATGAGGTGGAAACCAACTTGCAGTGGTCGACCGACGAGTATAAGGAATAGATCCAAGAGATCACCATGAAGGAAAATGGGCATGTGAAGATATATGTCATCAGCTAGGTCAAAGTTGTGGATCAAAAATAGCAGATAACTAAAAAAATGAAGAAACACACCCTTTGATTTCATGACAGTAAGCAGGAGTTGGCTATGGAAATGGACCAACACAAGTTTCTATTCGTTGAAACTTATACTCAACTTTTCAGAGAATGGGACAAATATGTAGATGAGCATGCAATCCTGAAGACTCCCAGAGCACCTGAGTCATCATGAATCAAACTGAGAATTACCTATTTTAGGCCTCTAAGGTGGTAGTTTTCTTTAGTTTTGATTTGTATAAATAAACAAGTTTGATCGATAGAAAAATGACCTTTTTTTGGAACTTAGTCAATTTTTCTATTGATTTGATTCAAGAACTATTTCGAAAATTAATAGGAAGCTCTGTTGGAGCCTAAATTTGATTTTGAAAACTGATTGGGTGATCTACATTTACATTGTGGATTGTTCTTCTTTGGATCGTTGTGTATCGGTTTCTAGTAAGCTATTTTATGAACAGGTTATCTTGCGATGAATGTTATTTACATCAAATTCTTATCTTTTGTTTAATATGCATGTGAATGATATTCATAGTTTTATCTTTTATGAACTGCAAATACAAAATTATTTCTTTATAACTTATGGAATTTAACAGGTTATTTGCATGCACATATAATAGTTTTTATATGTTATTTTCAGAGAATTATTTCAGGGAAATTTATATGTAAAAGCTTATTAGTTATTTGTTATCTTAATTCTTTAAGAAGTTCTCTTCAAGAAGGATTATTTTATTCCACTTCCATTTATCTATTGGTTTGTAGAATTAATTTTGTGTTGTGTCTATATATACTTAGTTATTCTAGAATATATCAAGAAACCCCCCCCAAAAAAATAGAATAAACTGCGTTAGTGAAACCAATAATATCTTAAATCTCGTTGAAAAGTTATTGGACTATAAATCTGGCGAATCGCACTACCTCAAATAGAGAAGAGTCTAATTGAGCCTCATCTTCAGATGTGATTCCTATTGTTGAGTTAAATGGAATCCAACCCCCTCAACATAATGACGACTACGTTTTTGATATGCTTGTCGTCAATTATCTTGAACCCTTGAAAAAAAATCAAATGTCTCTGCTTAATTGCTTGAATATTTATCCAATCCCCACTCGAAGGTGTTTTCTATGTTTCCTTTGAGATCAAGAATAATCCCCCCACACCTTCCACCCCTAAGTTAAATTAATTTTTAGTGAAGGGGGTGTTATTTGTTGGATTACATGCACATAATTCCACTTTTCAAGGGACATCTATTTTTAGCCATTCCGAAAATTTAGGGGGTTTCCTATTTTTATTAGTGCCATTTATAGAAAGTCTAAATATATGGCATTGACTGGGAAACTAATGTGCATTGGATGTGGATAACTTATCCCATTAGGAAGTGCGCATTTTATTTATTATTAATGGAGTAAAATTCATCATTTACCACTTAGTGAGTTCTGGTATTGACCCATTTATTGATCCATGTTGAAATAATGTTTGCATTGATGTCAAAGATAGAGGGAGACTATTTCTTTATGTGTTGCATTGAATAGGGGGAGACTATGAATGCCTATGTTTGTTGTGTTGATGCACCTTTGTGTGTTTACCCTTAGTTATGAAGGCGAGAGGATTGTGTATGAGTAGTGAATCCAAATAAATTTGAGTTGTAGAGGAGGAGTAGTGAAATTGAATGTTGGATGAGATGACCCTGCAAATAGAGGGATGATATCGAGAAGGTGAAATTTTTTGTCACTAAGTGATTATAGTTTGATGAAATCCGAAGGAGTAGAGGAATCTCAGGCATGTGTTGAAGGGATGATAAACAATGAGCTTGGCAAGGGAGGCCTTGGTTAACCAGACCAAAGTAAATGGCATCTATATAATTATCCCACATCCATAAAGAAAAGTGAATTTATTAGGTTTATAATGTAAAGGCCATGTTATAAATTTTGAATAAAGACGGGTGAGCTTCAAAACCCTGTGCAAAGCGTTAACTTTTTTTGTGGAGAACTGTGGACCCGAAAATAGTTAAATCCTAATCGTTGATCATTGAAGAACAACGAGTAAGAAAAAAGGATTGGAGACCAAAATAACGAATACTGACATACCATATATCAAATGGATGATTTTATGTGTAGTGTTCAAGTTTCTAGGGGCCCGATGGCCTAAGAGCCTAGTGCCCCGGTGGTCGTATATTGTAAGGATGGAGCATTAGTGCAATGTTAAAGTCCTGATGGCCCATTGGGATGATGCCCCAATGGTATGATATCGACATATTGGGTATCAGCTAACTAGGTCTAAATATCAATGTAGTGTTGAAGGTTTTGAGGGTCTGGTGGCTCGGTGCCTTGGTAGGCCAGCTCAGATGCCACATCAACAACCACGTGGAGGCCACCTCATTTTCCATTTCATATCGCATGTTGGATCGGGGAGTAGTTGAAGGTGGAAGGTTGAGGTCTTGGGGGGCCGATAGGTTGGTAGAACCAATGGTTGGAACACTGTGAGACAAGGTTCCATATTGGATCGAAATAGACAATTGAAGGTGTAGTATTGAAAGGCCAGTGGGCCAATGGGCCAATCACATGGTAGACAAAATGCAGAGTGGCAAGGTTCCATTTTGGATTGGGTGAAAAGCAAATTGTTAAAGTATCGAGGGCCCAATAGGAAGGTGCTTCGATGGACTGGTGGAGATGCCACATCATTGACATGAAAAAAACCACGTAAGTTTCGCATCATATCCATTTCAGTGCCATGTCATCCAGTACATGTGGAAGGAGTCCACATGAAAGAGAACGTCATTTGTCATGTCATATTGCATACCGAAAGAGTGAAGGATCAATGCAGTGTTGTAGTCCTAGGGGGGTCAATGGGATAGTTTCTTGGTGGTTTGATACCCTGGTGGTGGGGCCCAACATATCAGTATATCAAATCAGGAAAATAGAGGATCATTGCAATAAGTGAAGCTTCGAGGTCCGGTAGCCTGGTAGCCCGGTGTGCGGTGGCATACCTGATCCGGATTATCTTGAGAATGACATGAAGGCATAAATATAAAAAATATATAACAAGTAAATATACATATATATTGAAAGGAAAACAATAATATAGTAAAATTGAGATTCTTTTAATGACTATTTGGAATACAAAAGACTATAAAATGCAAAGCACACAAGCTAGCTAGAATTGTGGTAGCTTATCTCTGAAGAGAGATGTGTTGGCTACGCTCATTCACAAGAAGATGATTACAATGAGTCTATAAATGAATTTTTTAACATAAATCATGAATGATGAAACTTTAACATCCAAAACCCTAACCTCGAAAGATGAAACGCCAAAAGGGTTGCGGGCCCCGATGGGGGTAGTTGATATGTCAACTTCCCGAGGTCGTAAATTTTGCACACGATCTCCATTTAGGGAACTTGATACCTCATTGAAAAGGTATATCTGAGGAGTACACATTCCAAATGACCCAATACATCCCAATAGGGATGTATTGGGCGCTTCCACATAAAAAAATATGTCATTTAGGGACTCGAAAAAATGTAGAAAAAATGCCAAGATGGAAACTGTAATTTGAGCCAATGGAATAGGTGGGAAGCCATTGATGTCCACTTGGATCAGAAATTAACCCTTAGGAAGTAATGGTATCCATTTCTTCAAGTTAATCCATCAAATTGGGAAACATCTATTGAATCTAACTCATGGTAAGCCACTTGCCCTCATGAAGAAACTGCCATGCTTTGACAACCTGATATAGTTGGATGTTTTGTTGGTGGGTGCCCTTCATCTTGGTGTCCATGATCTGATCAATTTTCGCCTATTCAATGCATTCATGATTGATTTCTTTGGGGTCCAAGTTCTGAGTTGCATCCCAAGTGTCCAGGGGAAGTGGAAAATAGGGTTGAAGTAGTTCCACATTAAATATCGGGTGCAAGGAAAGGAGAAATACTTAATTCAAAATCATTCTCACTCACAACCTTGGTGATGTTGTAAGTCCTGTGTCAAAGTGGGAGTAGCTTTGGATGGGGTATTATGAGGATTTATTTCTATAAATGAAACCATGCCTTATATTCCACCTGAAACTTGTGTGGTGCCTGATGTTGATCGTAGCCTTGCTTATACTTGTCATTGTCTTTTCGTAAAATATCATGAACTTGTTGTTGGATATGTTGGATTCGCTCAAAAAAATTGACTTCTTGATCAGCCTTGGTCTAAGCATGGTGGGACTCTTCATGTGCAACTGCAATGTGTAGAGCTACATCAATGGGGGCCAATGGCTGGAACCCCATGCACACCTGAAAAGGGATGTGGCCAATAGAATTGTGGAGGGATCTATTGTAGCTATGTTGAACATAAGGAAGGAATTATTCTAATGTGCATGGATGTTTGGAATTGTACATCCTCAAGATATGGGCAATCATCCTGTTGACTACCTCTACTTGTCTATAAGTTTGTTGGTGGAAGGCAGTCGATGTGTTTAGCTTCGTGTCCATCATCGACCATAGGCTAGAAAAAGTGATCAGTAACCTATTGTCTTGATATGAGATAATGGTTTGTGGGATCCCAAAATGAACCCAAACATGTTCAAAGAAGAGTTTGGTGATGGCCTCGATTATGATTATTTTCTTGCAGGGTACCAGAACTGCCATCTTAGTCATATTTAGTACTCTCTTTGATTTTATTTTGGACAATATTTAGAATTCTTTCTATCAAATCTAACCTCACACATAGAGCATGAATTATTATCTTAGTAAGTGAAAGATTGCATCTTGAACCCTAGATATATCCTTGGTGCTATTAGATCGCAACTAGATACACTTAAAATTAATAATAATAATAATAAAACAACAACATGAATCTTTAACTATCTTTTGTTCTAGGTGTGGGAAAATGCATCCTTTAAGAGAGTGTCCATTGGATAATGTAAAAGTTTGTGTTATTTGTGCAGATAATCATGATACATAAAACTGCCCCTCATTGTCAAGACTCCAAGCTATCTACCGAGGAAGCAATGGGACAACTGAACCATCTTTTCGAGTTGCACAAAGGATGCCTTGGAAACCACATCCACAAGGTATGGAAAAAGAACCTTCATTTCTATTTTATGCATCTTATAATGCTTATCCTTAGCAATGGAATGCCCTGATAACTTGGAAGCCTACCCAAAACCATCCTTAGCAACAAATTTGAAGAGGAAGTAGTTATGGAAATATGCCCCACAAAAAATTTCAATGCCTTATTCTACTTATCCACAATTCCCACCACCTTACCCTCCAATGAAAGCACAAACAAATCCACCTCAACCAACAATTCCTCAAATGCCACAACAATTGCAATTACCTGCAAGTCAAAACCCTCTAAGACCAACACAATTACCCACTCAGTCGGTTCCCAATCCAAATAAGAAAACTACTCAGCCTATCTTTAATGCTGAGTTACAAACCTTTCCAACTTACTTGATCACTCCTATACCCTTGCAAGATATACATTTAAGGTCAGGAAAGGTCCTCCAGAAAGAAAACCCCGCAGTTGTCATTGAATAATAACTTGAAGAAGAGGAAACTACCATCCAAACATCCAATGATGACCCCCCCTTCTGATAGGATTTCCACCACCACACAAACATCTCCTATTTTTGAATTCAAAGTAACCTCACGAACTCAAAATGCCTCATTTTCCAGAGAGGTTGGCCTTAGAAAAACTTGTTGTTCAACCTGAATTCGACTTGGAAACATAGCTGGAAAATTTTTGTGTGAAAATTCTCTTGTTACAAGCAATAAAAGACATGCCTATCCATGCAAAAAACATAAGGGAATTGTGTATTAAGAAACCTGGGAGAAAAGGGAAAGACCTCCATATAATTCAAGTTATAGGCCAATTAGTTGAGCTAATGTCTGGAAAAGCTATAATGGAGAAATATGTTGATCTTGGAAACCCTATAGTAATTGTTTACATCACAAATGCTCCCATAGAAAACACTCTAATTGACCTTGGGGAAACAATAAATGTTATGACTGTTATAACTATGGATATGTTGCAATTAGATGGCTTTCAACCCACACCCAAAGTGCTTGAGCTAGCTGATAGATCATGAATTAAGCTTGTTGGTGTTTTAGATGATGTCATTGTCACCCTGGACTCATGGGAATATCTTGTGGAAATCTTGGTTATTCAACCCAAGAAAATACCATGGAGGGTCATCCCTTGATTCTCGGGATACCTTGGTTAGCTACGAATGATACCTTTATTGGTTGCAGATCTGAGGAAATGACTATATCAAATAAGGCATCTATAAAGAAACTTATCCTCTATCCACCTGCAAAACCAGTTGTAGAAGATTCCTTGTGGGTAGAAGATCTCTACAAAGATGAAGAAATCACACAACCCCTCTTAACCATTGAACAATATAGGGGGTTGAAAGAAAAAAATTGAAGATAATTTTCCAAATGAATTCCTCTCCAACATAGATGATGTACAATATCATGAATCATTCTCTCCATGTGATCTAATCTTTAGTAATATTTTTCAAGGAAAATTGTGATTTGGAAAGTTCATCACCCCTTCTTGTTTCTTCCATTAAATAAATTTTTGGCCCTTATAGAATTCATGTTGAGATGATCCCGAGTAATATTTTAAACATTAACTCTCAAATGGACCAAAATCAAAAGTAATAATTAATTTAGCTGCTACAAGAACAATCTGGTGCATTTTCATGGGATTACAAAGACATGTGTGGCATTCCCCCCCCGATACTTGCATACACCATGTCTATACTCAGGAGAATGCTAGACCCGTTTGACAACCACTACGTCGCATGAACCTCACTCTAAAAGATATCATGAAAGAAGAACTCCAATAATTATTGAATGCCAATTTTATATACCCAATCTCTAATAGAAACTGGGTTTCACCACTTTTGATCGTGCCCAAGAAAAATGGTAAATGGAGAATATGTGTTGATTTCTGGGGACTCAATAAGGAAACCTTAATAGACTACTTCCCACTACCATTTATCGATCAAGTATTTGATACTTTTTTAGGAAAACAACACTTTTCTTTCCTAGATGGTTTTAGTGGGTATAATCAAATTGAGATTGCACCAGAAGACCAAGAAAAGACCACATTCACATGCTCGTGGGGAACATTTTCCTATAAATTTTTTCCATTTGGTTTATGCAATGCCCTCGCCACATTCCAAAGGGAATTATTATTTTATTTATTTATTTGATTCATGAATGTGTAGAAATTTTATCGATGAATTTTCTGTCTATAATGATACTTTTAAAGAGGCACTTGATAATATGGAAATAGTCTTGATTAGATTTTGGGAAGATTTAATTTCCTTAAGCAATAAAAAATGTAGAATGTTATCTAAAGAAGGCACTATTCTCGGTCATCTAGTCCAGGTATCAAAGTGGACCCAACCAAAATCAAAGTCATCATGGACCTCCCAGCACCACGATCACAAAAAGAGGTAAGAAGATTTTTGGTTATGCCAATTTGATTCAAATGGATATCAGTGGCCACCCACCTTTTCCAACTGGCTCAAAACAGTTTTCTGACATTTTTGGCAATCTACTATTTTTAGCAGTTTTAACTTTCGGGGCCATTTTGAGGGCCTAAATGAAGGTTTTTCGGTATCGATCTCCTCAATGATATCCAAAGGAATAATTGAGACCCCAAAATGAATCTCCTTGACGACACCTTTCCAATGGGCTATCACACGCCTAAAACAAAGATCGTATGCAAAAGTTATGACCCCGGGAAGTTGATGTACTAACTTACCCAAACGGGGCCCACATGACTTTTGGCGCTTCATCTCCTAGGGTTAGGCTTTTGGATGTCTAAGGTTTTTTGCATTCTTTCTTATTGTAAAAAGGCCTTCAGATCCTCATTGTAACCTTCTTCTTTCGAATGCGCGTTGTCGTCACATCTCTTCTCAGAGATAAGCCACCACCATTCCAACAAGCTTGTTTCCGCTGCATTTTACAGTTTCAGCGTATTTCGTTATTGAATAGAAAACTAGTTTTACTGTATCTCTGTTATTTTGTGTTAAGCAGCTGTTAATAATCTGTATTCATTTCATTCTTCTCATAAAATTCGGATCAATGGTATCAGAGTGGTTTGCTCCTTATTGTCTTAATGCATGTACCCAACGAGGTCGGAGTACAAAGAGTTGGGTCTCGAGCTTGTTTCTCTTGAGGACAGAATCTCTCGCATGCCCAAGCGACCTCATATGGTAGGAGAAAAGAAAGATGACATGACAGGAGATCCTTTCAAACTATTGATTGAGTAATCCCTCACGCAACAGAGGAACGAGATGATGGATAGTTTCGCGCAAATCCTTCGGTGACTACCAACAGGCAACACATCTTCTTCAAACGGAGGCGTTGCCCCCTTTAAGGTACAAATAAACTTTGATATTCCTATATTTGAAGGTCATATAGAAGCAGATGCTATAGATAAGTGGTTGAATCTACTAGAAGGGTATTTTTCTGTTNCACGCCTAAAACAAAGATCGTATGCAAAAGTTATGACCCCGGGAAGTTGATGTACTAACTTACCCAAACGGGGCCCACATGACTTTTGGCGCTTCATCTCCTAGGGTTAGGCTTTTGGATGTCTAAGGTTTTTTGCATTCTTTCTTATTGTAAAAAGGCCTTCAGATCCTCATTGTAACCTTCTTCTTTCGAATGCGCGTTGTCGTCACATCTCTTCTCAGAGATAAGCCACCACCATTCCAACAAGCTTGTTTCCGCTGCATTTTACAGTTTCAGCGTATTTCGTTATTGAATAGAAAACTAGTTTTACTGTATCTCTGTTATTTTGTGTTAAGCAGCTGTTAATAATCTGTATTCATTTCATTCTTCTCATAAAATTCGGATCAATGGTATCAGAGTGGTTTGCTCCTTATTGTCTTAATGCATGTACCCAACGAGGTCGGAGTACAAAGAGTTGGGTCTCGAGCTTGTTTCTCTTGAGGACAGAATCTCTCGCATGCCCAAGCGACCTCATATGGTAGGAGAAAAGAAAGATGACATGACAGGAGATCCTTTCAAACTATTGATTGAGTAATCCCTCACGCAACAGAGGAACGAGATGATGGATAGTTTCGCGCAAATCCTTCGGTGACTACCAACAGGCAACACATCTTCTTCAAACGGAGGCGTTGCCCCCTTTAAGGTACAAATAAACTTTGATATTCCTATATTTGAAGGTCATATAGAAGCAGATGCTATAGATAAGTGGTTGAATCTACTAGAAGGGTATTTTTCTGTTCATAAATTTTCGAACA
>SNQJ01S0129570.1:0-26000 GCA_010110895.2 Picea sitchensis
AGTCTAGGCCATAATCAATTGTCCCAGCAATGTACCTCAAAACATGTTTTGCCCTTGTCATATGAACACTCCTCGGCTCTACCATATGTTGGCTAAAAGTGCTCACAGAAAACCAAATATCTGGTCTGGTGTTAACCAGATACATAAGTGAACCGATCAACTACCTGTAAACTGTGGCATCTACCAACTGGCTATCTGAAGCACTAAGCTTCTTCCAATTGGTAATCATAGGTGTAGACATAGGTCTGCAGTCCTCCATCTGAAATTTGCTCAAAATATCTGTTGCATACTTCACCTACCCGAGAAATATGTGACCCTCTTCCTACCATACCTCCATACCCAGAAAGTAGTGCATCAATCCAATATCACTCATCTCAAACTCTTATGAAAGTCCCAGCTTGCACTCAGCTATGAGATCCTCAGCTCCAGTGATGAACAAGTCATCCACATATAAAATGAGAATGAGTGTATCCTCACCTCTAATAATGTAATAGAGGTTAGGATCGACATCACTCTTCTCGAAGCCCATCTGAAGCAAGTATGTGTCTATGCGTGAATACCAAGCTCGGGGACCTTGCTTCAGACCATAAAGTGTCTTTCTCAAAAGACACACGTGAGTCTCCCTCTCACTCACCTCAAACCCCTATGGCTGCTCTATGTACACCTCCTCATCAATAAACCCATTCAGAAATGTGGTCTTCACATCCATCTAGTGAATGCGCAGTTTGTATTTTAGGCTACAAGGCTAAAGGATAAGGGTCAAACTGGCATAACAGGAACCTCCCCACCCAATGTCATCTCGATGGGGGGCTCTTTCTGTTTAGGGAGGTTAGCCCAGGGGAGACGTCCCCGGTAACCTGGGGTTTGAAGAGGCAAAGAGTAAAAGGTCAAAAGTTAAGGTTATCCCTCCTCGCAGGTTACCACCAGTATCAGATATTAGGCTAATCGACCAATAGAAGTGATGGGGATCCCTAATTGAGACACACTTGGGAATTAAAACAATAATAACACAATATATATATATATATATATATATATATATATATATATATTCTGGGGATTCTATAATTCAAAGGGTTAGTACTTCTTGACTATCGGATTTCATTTAACAAGCAATACCAACCTGAATGAGATGAGTTCAACGTTTTACTAATTAATCAATGAAAATCACAAATTCATCAATATCTATCAAAAAAAATGACCAAGCCACAGTATATCCAACCAACAATTTGCTCAACAAATGCTTAAAATCATCACTCAATTTCTTATAAAAGTCAAAATCTAGCTACGTCAAAAATAACCAACTATAACGTCAACCCTAATTATGTTAGTTTTGTTAGTTAGGGTTTCAAAAAGTAAAGTTTGAAAGATGATTTTACACAACAAGCTCAAAGTTGGAAAGAATAACAGTGCCTTAGGGCAGAAATGGAGTCAAAGTAAGGGGCAAAAGATCTTAGGAGGATTTAAAATTCAAAGGCTGGAGGGTAGGGTTCTATGAATTAACGCAATAGGGGCCTAAGTCAAAACTAGGAAGGAGGCTCATTAGGTGTTGTTGTAAACAGGGCCTCTCCCTCCTCTTTCTCTAAACATGCACTTGGAAAAAGCGTGGCTGGCTTCAAGAACAGTCTGGGGAGAAAAGTGTTGGGAGCAGAAAGGGCTTTTTCAAACTAGAAGATTCTGGAAACCTAGGTGTGAATTTATGGGCCTTAGGTTTGAACTAGGGTTTAATGGTGTTGTAAAACAAGACCCGCAACCCTAACCCTAAGAAGACAACCTAGGTGTAGCTAAGGCTGAGCTAGAGCTTCAATCCTCTCCTTAAGACTTTTCTTGGCAAAAGCGGTAGCTCAAAAGCATGAATCTAGGGGTGAAAAGTGTTGCTCAATACAATTCTCACAAACCTAAGTAAGAGCCTAGGTGTAAAACTTTGTGAGAAGCCTAGGATCACTTCTTTCTTCAACTGTGCTTAAGAACTGAAGCTCAAGATAAAAGAAGGTTAGTGTAGCAAAAGCTAGGCTAAACCCTCTAGAGAGATCAATGGCTATGAAAGCATGCTATGGGGACATGAAGCCTCAGCCACTATACTTGTGTGTGGCTCCCTAGGGTTTCTAGGATCAAGTAAAATCAAGACAACAATGAATGCAAATGTTGAACAACAACCATTCAATCAAGCTGATGAAGAAACCAAGATCATGAGAAGAAACACCAATCCACACCCTGGTTGTAAACCTTAATAGCATATAGCACCACTTTGCCAAAAAAATAATCCTCCAAGAAGTTGTGCTTCACTCCAAAAGACCAAAAAATATACAAGACAAGAGCTAAAGAATAGAAATGTCACTCTCAAATGAGGCAAGTTATGTTATTATGATCAAAGAGAGGGAAAAACATCCTCTACTCATACAATGCGACAGAGAATTTAAAATAGGTCAACAAAATAGCCCGACAAGGCTAACAGTTCGATTTTAAATCATTTGTCACTTTTTACAGCACTAAAATGTCCAAATGAAGAAAAAATCAAAGGCGTCCAGCATCCAGAAGTAAGGCGTTAGCCCTTTTAGGGCTCAATAACCATCAAATGAGCAAGGCGTTGTTTCAAGACTCCGGCAACATGTCCTGCGTGCCAACAAACCCGGCGCAAACTGCCCGCGTGCCCACAGAAGTCATCATCACGCTTTGGTGGCGTCGTCAGCTGTCCAGCGTCCCGCACGTAGAAGTGATCCCCATATACCATGGTCTGCGCCGCAAAGCGTCCAGATGAGGCGTCCTTCTTCATTAATGCGGAGCTGCGTGCATCCACCTCACCACTAGCGTCGTCGATGGGCTCTTACATGGAGTCCGACAATCATCTCCCCATGTGCCGCCGTCCTCATTTTGTCCGGGGTATGGTCGCACATCGAAACTACATACTCGAGGGGCTCATAGTCAAACATGTGGCAATGTAAATCACATTTCATCATTAAATTTATCGAATATCTGCATAACATCTCTAACAAATCTTCTAATAGCTCAAAGACCTACACAAGCCCACTATACAAGCGAAGCAACCAAGGGCAACCTATTGAGCTAATACCCACAAAAAATGGAAATTTCCCGCAAAGGTTTATTCAAACCATGTACAGTGACGTGTTTTGGTTTAGGGATGTCTAGTCATAATAGTAAGACCAAGGGCAGGTTTTTTTTGTGGGTGCCTTTGTAGGAGGCTGGCTGGCAAAAGATCATAGATGCAATTTTTCCAAACCCGCCTTGCCTTATCTTTCTTTATTTGCATTTCCTAAAGAAGCCTTGTGAAGGGGACAGCACTTGCTTAGCTTGGTGGCTGACGTGGCCGTTACCCGCACTAGTATCTTAGCGAGAAATGAGAAATTTGAAAGCGTGATGAGACCCTCAGCCATACAACTTCAAAGGTCGCTGCAACTTTGGAACCCAGATGGTGGCAATGTCATCATTAAATACCTACTAGAACATGAAAATACCGTTCGGCTCGTGATGAGACCTCCCATCCCTTAGTTAGGAACCTTGCATTTATTATTTATTATTTTCTTAGGGTCCTAGGTTTTCTTGAAATTTTATTGCCTTCGAGGATCCCGAAGTGAAGCATCTCTAGATTTTTATTCTTCCTATGGCTTTTTATCCTTTACCAGTTAGCGCACCCCCTGGGCCTTTAGCCAGCCCCTTCTTCCCACGAACCAAGATGTACCAGGATGGTCATCCTAATGGCCAGAAAAGGGGAATGGGATAGATATGGTGTTTTAGATGAAAAAGTGATATGCTGCCATATGAGGGCCGGACGATGGTTCCCAAACCGGTAGTACTTAAACCCTGAATCTGAACTTTGCCTACTTCTGGTCAATTACCTAGCGGTGAGTCAAAGTGAATTAGATGCCGAAATCAAAAGGTTATCGAAATGAAAGGGAATCTAATGCATACATAAGAGGGTTATAATGAATAAATGAAGCACATGTCACATGATACCTCGGACAGTACCTCATGGGCAGGAGGCCCCTTTAGATGCAAGGAAGGCCAGAGGCCCGATGAAGAGTGATGGAAATTTTGCTTGGGATAATAGGACAAAGGTAAAGAAGATGATAGTCCCCCGAGGACATGCTGGAATAAGCTCACACTCTCGGTACTCCATGTCTAGGATATGTGGGCCTCGAGACAAAATCTCTGGATTAACCCCCTGAATATGAGGACAGAGTACTAGGTTAAAACCAACTCAAAAGGGCATGGCTGGTCACCACAGGGCGTTTCATGCTCGGGAAGAATTGACAAAAGAAATTTAGTAAGAAGGCCCGGCATTATCCAAGAGAAGGTTGGCGGTTGGAAGGCTGGCACGACAAAAGCAACGCCTTGATCTAGGGTTTGCAGGGAGAAACTCAACATAAAAATTATTTCCTTCACAGAACTGGAAGGCAAAGTAACAACCGATGGTTGGGATGAAAAGTCATAGGAAACCTTCTTCAGGCAGCGATGTCACCCTTTGTATCAAATTTTGAGCATAACGGTGGTTGGAAATTGTCTTCATAAATAGGGTCCAAATGCTGAGTAGAGTACTCATCAAACATCCCAAAGTAAAATCGCTCAGAAAGAGCAGGTACTAGAATCCTTGGTGTTTTGAAGCTACAAGTAAAGCTTCATCTCCTTGTTGCCAGCGGTCGCCACAGTAAGCTGGAAGCGCGGGGCAACAAGCTGGAGATGACTCACCGGTGTCATAGATGGGGATAGGTCATAACCAATCGCATCCCACTACGTCTTCCAACATGTATGAACTCATCCAATATTATCAACGGTGTCACTATCAGTATCATCTTTGGGATTTGTAAGATTTAAAGAATTCATCCTCCCTCGCTTTCACATCACAAAGGGTAAAATATCAATAAAATTTAGGATGGGGAGGTGCGCTATTTGTTTCCGAGTCTTGGCATGCAGACGCTTTGAGGAACTCGATGTCTCCGGTATTATTACATTTCACCATTATCATGGAACGCTGCTGTCCTCAGTAAATAAAGGGACTTCCATAGTCCAGGCTGGTACCTGCTTCATCTTTTTGATTAAAGAACCGGGTACCGTTAGAATTTTGAAGTGGAAAGCAACCAACCTCTCATCTTCACTTTCTTCGCCGAAAGGTTCTTGGATGACTTCATCCCGATGGGAATGAAGTGGATACTGTATCGCATTTAGGTTCTTGCTCCCTCATAATGTATCTTCTGGTGGTTGAAAACGTTCCCCTTTCTGCGCGTCTCTTCTAGAAGTTTCCATGAGCCAGTTTATCAGGCGAGAATGTCGTAGCTGGCCAGTCGGGAGAATTCTTTTCGAATTTGGTTGCGAACTACGCGAAGTGTTTGGATTCTTCTTGCCAGAGGAAACAAAATCTTGAAGTCCATTAGCAGAACAAGGTATTTATCTTTAGGGGCATTGGCTTTGTGGAATGTCGCCAAAGTAATCTCGAACCTAAACGAAAACTTTGTCGATCTCGATTTCACCTTGTCTTTGCCTTTGACTCTTCGACGATTTCATGGCTTGTTTCATGGGGTCCCGCTGCAGAAAAATTCTTCGGGTAGATTCCATAGCCAGTGATCGCTGTTGTTGGAAGGTTATAGTACCATAAACTCCATGCCGGAGGCGGAAAAGTTCATCACCGTCCTGACCGCAAAATTAAGGTAGATGGGAAAGTGTTAAAGAACAAAAATCTTATCATGTGAGATAAGGACATTCTCCATTGTTGACGATAGGGGAGAATCCTCATGGCAGGAGGCATTTTCTGCGGATATCGAGTTTCACTCTATATCTAAAGATTACCTTCACGTTCACCGGTATCCCCGCTGTCCTATAGGACAACTAGGAATCATCCGGAGCCCACATGGTCCCTGAACGTAGATGCAGGAAAGCGCCGGTAGGTATATGTTGGGGGACCCTTCTTTTCAACTTCTATTGATTTACCTTGTTGAACGACCTCCATCACCTGAAGCGGGGCTCTTGCTCCATAGGGTAATTGAGTGTGGAGCATCATGGTATGTGTCATATTTAATCATTATAACACTTCTTATGTATGCATTAGATCTCTTTTCACTTTGGATGGCCTTGGATCTTTTCATCACTTGACCAAGCTGTTGGGGTGATTGGTAACGAGTTGATTGGTATACATGGGTTTTGGTTAGCCACTAAAGGGTATTTGTAGAGCCATCGTCAGTTCCCCTTCCTTAATATCCTGCTAAATACCCAAACCAAACTCATCAATCCCATTACCCTAGTTTGGCCATTGGGAGGACACAGGGTACATCTTGTCTTGTGAAAGAAGGGGCTAAAGGCGAGGGAGGTGCAGCGGTACGGTAAAGATAAAACCACTTACATTGAAACCTAGGAATTAGCATACGAGGATCCAGAAATAAAAAGCCTCTCATAAGAAGCTGAGGGACCACTGCAGAAAATGATAAATAAATAGGTGCAAGACCTAACCAAGTGGGAGGTCTCATTATGAGCCGACCCATTATGTTCAATAGCAGGTATTTATGATTTATGACATTTACCTGTCGTTTACCAAGAAGCCGTGCGATGGTTTGCATGTGGCCGGAAGGGTCATCAGCGAGGCAACTATCATTTCCGTTAGCAGAATACTAGTGGGTAACGTCGACTCGACCCAGCCTAGCCAGGCGGTCAATACTCTTAGATCCAAAGACTTGTAGCAAAATATAAATATAAAGAAAAGGGTAATAAATTGTAATAAGGGCTGGAAAAATTGCGGCTCCCTTGGCGGGTGTTCGCCTTACCCTGGTGACACCGACCCTTGGTCTTTCTATAACCGGACATCCCTAAAACCATGACACCTCACTATACATGTTTTGGATAACCGCTTGCGGAAACTTTCCAGTTCTTGCGAATTATTGACCCCAATAGGTTGACCTTTGGTTACTTTGACTTTGTATGGTGCTTGGGTGCGTGTAAGTCTTACAGAGCTATTAGAAGATTTGTTAGGGGTGGTATGCATACGATAAACTTAATGAAATTTGGTTACATTTATACTGTGATTTCTAGGGTGATGAGCCCACGGGCGTACTTTGATGTGTCGCGAGGGACCATGCGTGGGCCGGGGTGCCGGATGTCGGTGCCGCGTGGGAGATGATTCGGACCTCCATGGGGCTAAAGAGCCATCCCGGATGGAGCGTTAGGATGGCCGGATAAGCGGGGCGGTAGTGTGGCGAGCCCTTGCAGAAGGACACCGCCGGGCGTTTTGACATATGGGTGGTTTATGGGATCGATACAGCGGTGGGCCGTGGACCATGATGGGCGGGGCGTCACCGGTGATCTTCCGGGCCGATTTCAAGGCGATGGCGGCAAAAGGCTTGTTTGGCGCGTGTGGGATGATCTTGGAGCCCCAGGAGGGAATAGCGTTTGCTCATGTGAATTTTGTCGGCGTACCCTAAGGAAGGACTGCGCGATCTCCCTATAGGGCTTAGCGTCTTCATATTCGCTTATTTTTGACATTTATGTAAAGTGATAAATGATTTAAAAGCGGACTTTGTATCAATAGAAGCTGTACGTGACTAGTTTGGTGGAATCAGCGTATTGTATAAATAGAGGATGTTTTCCTCTTAATGATGACGATAACGCAACTTATACTCGATTTGAGAGACTTCTAGCCTCTTGTCTTGCCATTTTTGTCTCTTGGAGGTAAGCATAGCAACCTTCTTGAAGGTCTTATTTCTTGGTGAAGTGGTGGTATGTGCTATTGGAAGGTTTACAAATAGGGAGGGTAATGGATGCATGACTTTCTTCATGATCTTGTAAGTGTTTTTTCTTCTAAGCTTCTTGATTGAATAATTTGTGGTTTAGCATTTACATTTATTGTATCTTGATTTCTTCATCCTTGCTTGAAACCACAGGGAACTTCACACCAAGTAGGTTCAGGGCTTCATGTCCCCATAGCATAAACATTAAACCATTTGATTCTAGATGGGGTGTACAACTTTAGCTACAGCCTTCTTTATCTTGTGCTTGAACATTCAAAGTTAGGAAAGAAACGAATTCTAGGCAATTGAGTTTACACCTAGGGTTTACTTCTATAGAGGTTTTGAGAAAGCCTTGCCATTGCAACACTTTTTCAGCCAGAACTTCTACTCTTAAACGCCCGTTTTGCCAAGAGTCCTATAAGGGAAGATTTGAAGCACCCAAGGCCTAGCAGCTACACCTAGACAAGACTTTTCTCTTTAGGGTTAGGGTTAGTGGCCTTGCTTTACAGCAACGTTAAACCCCTAGGCGCTTCTTGTCCCCGGTTGAAGTCCTTCTAAACCATTAGCTACCCTTCCTTACTGAATCCATTAACCCAAAGAATTTTAATCTAGAACCTCTTGCTTGAGCTTGTTATGCCTTAAAATCATACCTCAAAACTCTTTCAAAATTACAAACCTAGCTAACCTATCTAACCCTACCTATTTTTAGGACTAACTTTAGGAGGAACAAGCGTTAGCTTATTTTGACTTGTGCTTGGATGAGAAAGTTGTGACCTTGTCTCTGCTAATAGCTGGAATCAAATTGCATTTTTAATAAGTTTGAGAGTATCAAAGATCACTTTGGCTAACTAACGCGGAGCCTTAAAATAACGCACCGTACGGCGGCGTCATATACTCTTGTCTCTTGCTTATACCTGCAACGTTTTGACGTTTAGCAGCTCTATTGTTTGACATGGAGTTAATAATTGCATATGTAAAGGCGATTTAATAAAAGAACGTTTTTATACTTTGTCATTATTTTGACCTACTCAGTTAAAGGCCGGCGTCACCCTTGGCCAGCAAACATTATATAGTGGCGTGGCAATATTATACATGAGCTTGATTTGACACGGCACAATGCCATTGATAGTATGATACATGGTTTTAAATTGCGCATTGAATGCTATTTGTCCTTTGCTATGCAGGAAGTGATTATAATGTTTGCTTCATTGTACATCATTGACTTAGTCAGTAGCATTTGTAAAGTGCTCATGTATTAAGGATAGTCACATTGGTTTATGATTACTAATCCACTTGCCGACACATTCTAGTTTTCTTTGTC
This sequence comes from Picea sitchensis, assembly GCA_010110895.2. Taxonomy (NCBI): domain Eukaryota; kingdom Viridiplantae; phylum Streptophyta; class Pinopsida; order Pinales; family Pinaceae; genus Picea; species Picea sitchensis. The sequence goes on from SNQJ01S0129570.1 coordinate 9,049, forward strand.
TTTTCTCTCAAACAGGTGCATCAACAGTGGAAATCAAGCCTTTGACCATCTCTTATTGGGCAGCAATCTATGAAAGGAAAATTGCTTGACTTGGTCCATTACCCTTAACCCTTCATTAACCCAGATTACACAGGGACGTCTCCCTCGGACTAGCCACCCTAAATAGAAAAAGATCCCCATCGAGGTGACAGTAGGTAGGGAAGCTCCTGTTACGCCGGTTTCAAGCCCTAACTCAAGCTATTTAACCTTTCCTACAAGCCGTGCGATAAAATTTTGGCGCCGTTCTTAGCGAATCTACATTCTACCTCAGCGACGCATATCTTTTGGTAAAGCGCCTTGCACGGCGACCACTAACTATTCTTTGGCGGTTTCAGAACGCCGGCTTCCACTATTAGCCCGGAATCAACTACTTTATTTCACCGTGGGATCCGGGAAGCTACAAACCCTTTATGGTCGAGAAAATCCCGAGGATATCCCGAGGAAAATGCCCCTTTCTTATAAAAATGGGTCCCTAGATTCTTCAGCCGCGATGGAGAAAGTCCTGATTACCACATGAGTCGATTTTGGGAGTTCTTTCAACATTTCCCTGTCAGTGATGAGGCTGAAGGTTTGGTGATGAAACTTTTCTCTGTCTCTCTGCATGGAGAGGCTAGAGGATGGTATGATAACCTTCTAGCAGCTGGCATCTTATCTATGGACCATTTTGAAGAGGTCTTCCTTGAAATGTGGGCTTTAAAATTGGAAGATGTGCAATCACTACTGAAAGAGCTTGATTAAGACGAGAAGATCGGTGCATTATCTTTGGACTGATTCCGAGTTGCTGCTTCATGGATTCCGGAAAGGGATCGTCGAAAGAAGAGGTTCCCCGCATTTATCTCTTCACCGATGGACTTCTTTGAGTTTCCTCTTGTTAAAGAGCAGAGTTTGCCGAAGAAGCTTCGCGACATGGCCCATCGGGATAAAGGAATCTCATCGAGGAATGTCTTTCACCGTAGCGAAGGTGCCAATACCTTGGTGGTAAGTTTTCAACCGGTTTTCGATGCCTGAAATTAAAGGCGGTTCGGCGAGAATGAAAACGTGGTCCAGGAGCAGAATCTCAAGATAATGAAATATCCTGGCTCTCTGAAGAAATCAGCCACAGAACGCGGTTTATCGCGGCAAATAAAGAGGTTACAGATGCGCCGGGTTTTACCAAGAGCTAATGACAGGTATTCGGAAGATGAAGAAGAAATGGAAGCCTCGGTGAAAGTAGAAGTCTCTTCGTGAAATTGAAGACAAAGAAGCGATTGAGGATGACACCGATGTCGTTCTCGGCTGATGACTCTCCAAGATCTATCGAAATAACAAGATTGAAGAAATGGTGGTTATTACGATTTCTGCGGTGATACCTTGAGCATGATTCGAAAATGAAGAAGGCGGAACCTTGGATGGTAGGAAAGGCATTAGAGGAGATTTTCATCAGGAATGATGATATCAAATCCTTTGAAGCTCATGGGAAGATGGCGAGGGTATTTAGGTTTTGAATGGTTCTTTGCCCCTTCGATATCTGGTGAAGAAACAATTATGGATGTTTTTGCCGTTTAAGTATTTGTGATCTACGATACCCGGCAACAACTGATTTGCGATGGGTTCATATGTTGGAAGGCAATTTGGGATATAATTGGTTATGATAGGTCATCCCTATTGCCGAAGAATCATCTCGGGCGATTGCACATTACCGCGTGATTTCTTTGACCGGTGGCAACCAAAGAAGAATGGGTTTTGCGCTAAAACCCCAAAGGGGCCCGGTACCGTTTTCGGTGATTTTGATCTTACGCTAATAGATGTTTATTCAGGTATCTTGTGCTTGAATCACATGAAGGCCATTAGCGTGAATAATGTTGTATTCGGAACCGCCCTTTCTAAAGTAAAACATTGTTCGCCAAGGTTACTGGGCGACTTTTTCTTTAGCCAGTTATCTGCCGCTTTGTTAGAATTAGTTGGAATTACTTATTCATTGGTTCCCTGCAGGCGAAGCCCTAAGATTTCCGAAGAGTCAGGTTAGGTAATATAACACTTATCGGTTTAACTACTCTTGATGGCGTCACCCGACCTATTCATTTTTGTCGATCTGCTGCTGGCGAAAACACCTAAAACAGCTAGTTTACAAGCCCTTTGAGTTGATACATAAGGCTAAAAGTATGTTTCATGACCAACACTCGGGATAGGACGGTGTTTTCTAAGACTTGGCATGGAGTGCAACTCCATATGGTGCAATTGCGACTTCAGATGATATGATGTATATTCAACTCATGACATGTTTGTGCTTAGATATCGCTGTTTTGCGGTTTGCCGGTGGCTTTAAAGAAAGTGAGTGCTCGGGGCTTGCGGCACATTAGATTTGTTTAGCTACTTCAAGCATAAAACTGGTGAGGAAGTGGCATTCGGAAGTAGCATTTCGTTTAGCCAGTACATTTACTCTTTTCTGCCACCAAATTATTCACCATTGCCGCCTCTGCCTTTACGGTGCTTCGATCTCACTGATGCATTTTGCATTTGGGGTAGGCTGAAGTCCGGGAACCGTGAGGGGGAATTGTGAAATTCTCTCCATGATTATCCACGTTGGAGCAGATATTGCATCCACTAGGGATAACTGGGAGATCATTTCTCGAGGCCCACATGATCCTAGGCATGGAGTACCGAGGCGGGAGCTACTGCAGGTATGGTCTGGAGGACCCTTCTTTTCCTTCTCGACCGGTTATGCCAGTGATGCCGACCTCCATCCCTCGGCGGGCATCAAAGGAAGCTCTTGCTCCATCAAGGTAGTGGTCAGAAGGTATCATCGTATGTGTCCATATTCCGAAATCATTATAACCTTCTTGTATGCCGTTGAATCCTGTACTGCACTTTGGATGGTAGCGGATCTTACACACTAATCCCACTTGATGTGTGTTGGGTTGATTGATTGTGTAGCTTAGCGAGTTGGTATTTCATGGGTTTTGTTTAGCCACCTAAGGGGTTTGAAGAACCATCGTGATTCCCTTCATATTATCACGCTGCTCTTAAAACCCATCTTCCATCCATTACCCCTAGTTTGTACGATGGGAGGAGACCACCACGGGGTGTTATCATGCCCAATGGAAGAAGGGCCTAAAACGAGGAGAATTGCTTATTTGGTAAAGGTAAAGCCATGGGAAAAATTGAAACCTAGGAGTAACTTACTTCCAGGGGGATCTAGAGAGAACAATAAAAGAAAACCTCTCTATATAAGAAAGCTGAGGGACCTAACACAGAAATGGAAATAAATAAATAGAGGTACAGACCCACTTCTGAAGGATGGGAGGAGTCTCATCATGAAGCCCATTATGTTGCTGGTATTGCGGGCATGACATTACCATCACAGTTGCAAACTGACGTGACCTTTCGGTTGCAGCCAAGGGTCTCATCCGCGAGCCGGCCTATCATTTCCGTGTTGAAGGCCTACTGATGGGCAGCTGCTGTGACTCTCACGGCCCACCCTGGCAAGGCGGTGTCCTCTTAGTCAAGGCTTGCAGCAAAATATAAATAAAGAAAGTTAAGGCAATAAGGGCTGGGAAAATTGCATCCATGACAGCGGTGGAAGCCGCGCCTAAAGGCACCGACAGACGACACCGACCCTAGGTCTAACTATAACCGGACATCCCTGAAACCATGACCGTCGCATACATGTTTGGATAACCCTTTGCGGAAACTTTCCGGTTCTTGGGGGTATTGACCCAAAAGGTTGCGGTTACTTTGACTACAGCATGGTGGGTGCAGTAGCCAAGGTCGCGAGCTATTAGAAGGTTTGTTGGGGGTGTTATGCATACATTGATAAACTTAATGATGAAATTTGATTTTACATTGCTATGATGTCTACCAGAATGAGCTGCGGAATGGCAACTGATAATGCGGGACATGCGAAGCTGGACGGGTGCGGATCGGTGCATGGGAGATGATGATTCCGGACCTCAATAAGGGCTAAAAGGCTTGTCAGGATGATAGACGTTGGGATGGCCGGATAAAGCGGGGCGATACGTGAAAGCCGAGCCCTTGCAGGAGGAAAGAAGGACGGGGCGTTTTGACATAGAATTGTGGTTTATGGGGGATCGACCCACGGCGGTGGGTGAACCATGATGGACCGAGGCGTCACCATTGATCTTTGGGCCGATTTCGAGGAGACGTGGCGTTTCTTGACTTCATTTTAGCCGTGTGCGGGATGATCGCGGAGCGGAGGGCGTTTTGCTCATGTGGTGTTGTCATGCCCTAAAGGGGATGCGCGTCTCCCTATAGGGGCCGGCATCTTCATATTTCCGCTTATTTTTGACATTTAGCATGTAAAGAGGTGATAAATGATTTTAAAAGCTAGGACTTTTAGCCATCCAATAGGCTGTTATTTGTTGACCTAGTTTAATTTTAGGGTCAGCGATGTTATAAATAAGAGGATGTTTTTTCCCTCTTAATGATGATAACATAGCCTCTCATTTTGTGAGAGAGACTTCTAACTCTTGTCTTGCATTTTTTGTCTCTTGGAGGGAGGTAAGCCCAACTTCTTGAAGGTCTTATTTCTTGTTGAAGTGGTGTTATGAGGAAGGTTTACAACTGGGGGTTGGGTCTGATGTTTTCTTCATGATCTTGTAAGTGTTTTCTTAAAGCTTCTTGATTGAATAGTTGTGGGATTTAGCTTTTACATTTATTGTATCTTGATTTTCTTCGTATGGCAGAAACCCTAGAGCCTACAAGTAGGTTGAGGCTTCGTGTCCCCATAGTATAAACATTAAACCATTTGATTCTGGAGGGTTGCAACTGAAAGCTTTTGTACACTAGCCTTCTTTTATCGCATGCTTTAGTTTTAGGTACAAGTTGAAGAAAGAAGTAATTCTATGCCTAATTGAGTTTTAGGGTTTACTTCCTGGGAGTTTGAAATGCCCCATAGTACAACACTTTTCAGCCGCGGGCTTCTCTTAAGCTAACCCGTTTTGAGAAAGTCCTAGGAGAAGATTGGAAGCACTAGGCCCTTTGCTTCCACCTAGATAAGACACTACTGCTTTAGGGTTAGGGTTAGTGGCTTACTTTAAAATATCTTCATGGCACTAGTCTAGAACCTCTTGCTTGAGCTTGACCGCCTTAAATCTTCTCAAACTCTTTCAAAATTACCAAACCCTAAGCTAACCTATCTACTAACCCTAGTTGTTTTAGGACTAACTTTAAGAGGAAACCAGCCGTTGGCCTTATTTTGACTTGTGTACTTGGATAGAAAGTTCGACTTGTCTCTCCTTAGCGTGGAATAAAATTACATTTTGCAGTTTGAAAGTATCAAAGCGTCCGCGGCTAACTAACTATGAGAACACAAAATAGCATAAACGTGGCGATGTACTCATATCTCTTACTTATACATAGCGTTTATTATTTACTTGACTCTATTGTTTGACATTGAGTTGGTAATTTGCATATATGGTGATTGTCAGCGTTTTTGCTCTTTGTCGTATTTTTGGTCTCTGGAGTTAAGCGGCGTCACCCTTTGTAACAAGCATTATATATTAGTGGCAGTGGCGACGCGCAGCATATATGAAGCTTTTGATACATTTAATGCATTGATAGTATGATACATGGTTTAAATTGTACACATTATGAATGCTATTTATGCTTTTATTGAAGTGATTATAGAATGCTGCTTTGTGGCAGCCATTGACCGTCCATTAGCCAGCATTGTGTTATATGTAGAGATGGTCATTGGTTTTATAGTACTAATCCACTTGCAAGCACATTCTAGTTTTTCTTTGTCTTTGTCTTTCATAGCGGGTGCATTAGCGGTGGTTACTGTATCTTGGTGACTTATCTTATGCTCGGGCATCAATACGTAGGCACCGCTGACGCCTTATCTTTTTAACTCCTTTATCCAGTTGAAGCAGGGGCCGTCTCCTTGGACTTGCCACCTAAATGAAAGAGCCCCCATCCCGAGATTGGCGATTGGGTGGAAGCTCTCACGATGCAGCCGGTTTCAATAACTTTCAAAGACTATTTAACCTTTCCTAGTAGATAGATTCCCATTGTGATCATTGTTGACCGTCATCGATCAAAGATGCGCCGGATGGTTTCCACGAACTACCAGTATGGGAAAAAAGGTGGTGGTGAATTGCCTTGGTGAAACACAAGAAAGTTGAAGAATGAAGGCTTGCAAAATACGTGTTGAGGAAGGTGAACTTCCCGGGTGTTTACGACAGCGGTATGTTACTTCCGCCGCAGGTTGTAGGAAGAAGGGTTTGAGTGGCAGGTAGAATGGCGTGAGGAGCTTCCCCTGGCTGTCACCCGCCTCGATGGGGAGCTCTTTCTTTGGTAGTTTCAATCTGGTGAAAACTCTAGTAATCGGGTTTACAGGAAGGGAGAAGGATCAAGGTTTAAAGGCTCAAAGGTTAATATAAGCTTTCCCTTCCGGATACTTGCCAAGTGATGATGAAAGAAGAGTCCCCTTTGGAAGGCTTTTGTTTACCGAGACCAGACAAAAAAGGCAAACGTCTTTGCTGATTGAGTTGAGTACTCACAATTTAACAGGACGGTTTGCATTCAATGTACAAAGTCAACCCTTGTATTATCACAATGCAATAAAGGTCATAAATCTGCTCATACATGAAATATTGCTGCTGAGTCACAAAGCAGAATTAGGTGACGTCAGCCATAGTTTATGTCAATTTTGGAGGGCAAAAAGTTAACGTTTTGCTCATTAAACCAAGGAAAATAATCCATACTTCAAATCTCAACAAAATCCTGGCGTTCACACGCACACTTAAATAAATTGGTGAAGAGCGGCGTCGTAATATTTTGTTGTACAAGGGTGACGTCAGCCCTAGAATTGAGTTGTTTTGAAAGACAAAGAGCAGGACGTGTTGCAATCTAAACTTATGAAAGTCCAACAACTCAAGGTCTATCCAACAAAGATTGACAAATGTCAAAACGTTTTGAGACAAGCAAGGGTTTTGGACATGTATGATGTCACCTATATTGTTATTGTTTTAGGGTTAGATTAGCTAGTCAAAGAGGTGGAAATTTTTGACAAATCAACCAATGAAAGCGTGTAAAACCTCTATGGCTATAAATGGATGACTCGGCCCGCAACTTTTAGTCGAACAACAAGTTTAAATAAGGCAGATCATCGGCATCATTTAGGGTTAGTCTAGGCGCTTCAGGTTAGTTAGAGTTTCAAATCAAGAGAGTTTGAAGATTTGTTTGAACATCAAAGACTCAACATTGTAGCTTAAAACCGATTAGGTGGCTATGGAGTCAAGGAGTAGGTTAATGGCTTGGAGAATCTAAAATCTAAGGACCGGGAGAGTTGAGCTTGATGAATGGCAGCCGCGGGAGCCTGAGCCAAAAACCCCTAAGGGGGAGGCTCGGTGTAGCTAAAAGCTAGGCCTCATGCTCCTCCCTCTTTCCATACAACTCTTTAGCGAAGCGGCTGGCTTTAAGAAACACAAAGTCTAGAGGTGAAAGTGTTGCTTCCAGGGGACAAACTTTTCAAACCCTGGAGTCCAAACCCTAGGTGGCAGCTCAAGGTAAGGCCCTAGGGCCGTCCTCTTTTTCAACTTATCCAAAACTAACTTCCGGAAAAAGAATGGCTAGTGCCCAGCTATGGCTTCCCAGGCAAACCCTTCTTTAATCAATGGCTAAAACAGTTTTTTGTCACATGGGGACATGAAGCGACTGTGGCTCCCTAGGGTTTCAATGATTAAGCATAATAATAACAATGTAACTACACATGTAAGATATTTAATCAACAACCATTCAATCAAGAAACCATTAGGAAAAACACTTACAAATTCATGAAAAACATCAAACCCTAGTTGTAAACCTTCCAATGACAAAAGAAACACCATATGCATGCCAAAAATGATCCTCTCAAGTGGCCTTTTCACTCCAAGGCAGCTCTATCCAAACAAAAGAATAAGGGTCACTCCACCGAAACAGGATTGTGTTATGTTCAAATGAGGTAAAATATGCCATATATATGATCTCTATGACTAATTAACAATTAGGTCGCAAAACAATATAAAGTGACTTTTATTATTCAATTGGCCCGTGACCACCTTACATGCCAAAATACAAAAGTATTGAATAAAATGGAGCGTCGATTTTATGGGGAGCGTTAGCCCTTCGAGAATAATCATCCTCTGACAAGCGGGGGCGTTGCCTAAGAATCACGCAACACATTTGTGGTAAAACAAGCCAGAGAGCCTGTACCAAAAGCCGCTCCCAAAAACATCCGACTATTCAGTCACGGGTGGCGTCCCTGTATCCATCGAATAGGAGGGATCGCGTGTTGAGGAGGGTGAGTGAGGGCTGGTGTGCTAGTGTTAATGTGTATGCCATTATTATGGTTCTTTTGCATTTCAATAGATAAAGAGCATCGCCAAGAACAAGATCAGCGAAGGCCCGCATTCCACGAAGAGAACCGACATCACGGAAACCCTCTAGGGGAAGAAAACTGACAAAACCCTTATCGCAAATTGCCAATACAATGTTTAGAGATAATAAAACTATCCTACGGATGGTCCTCTCTCCAAGAGATGTCACTCTTCTCCCTCTCCAATTGCTGACTTGCCTGCAGAATGACTTGGAAATTGAGGGTTAGATTGATAAAGTGGTAGCTAGCCTCTACTCAAGAAGACGGGCATGTGAAGGGGTTTCATTGAGACCAACTTCTCTCCTCACGGGTGTACAAAGCCACCTTTACAGGTAAATTTTGGTCTCCGGCAATAAGCGCTGGGGCCGACTTCTTGTGCCGCCTGGTGTTAAGGTGACTGGTGATCCATAAAGGGATTTGAGGATGTACATTACGACATGATTAGTGATGGGGATTAATCTAATGAATAAAATAACAATAATAATAAAGAATACCCTTCTTGCGTGCCTTATGGTTTTATGAGGAAACCGTAATTTTCAAACTTCAAATTTTGAAATTTTTGATCCAGGGGATAGATCGTTGGGCTGAGGCGAGTTACCTGGTGCAGTCAGAATTTTGAAATCAACTTTTACCTCAAACTTGATCAGAGTTTGAATTTGATTGCTTACGGTTTCGGTATCCGTGCCAAAACGCTCGGTTTTCCTAGTTTTTTACAAACTTTGCATTGAAACTAAGGTTTCCTTTTCAGGAGGATCTATGTTGGTTTGTGTAGCTGATTATCTTCTGGCGGTGGAGGATGCCCACTTTTCGGCGTGTTTATACCCCGGAACTATTTTGGTATGTGTATACTCTTCCCGCGAGTGCGGTACCCTATGGTCCGAGGTCCATCCCCGTTCCATGGGTAAGCAATTGGTAAGACTCATTCGCCATAAAGTATTATGTCATTGTAAATGCAATTACTGCCGTTCATTATAAGGTTTTAGATCTAATGGTAGAAATTATATTGGGTTTTTACCTAGAAGGAAACCCTCTTTTATGGGGAAATGTATCGTGGCTATGAATGATGGTGAATAATGTATGACCGAGGAGGCTGAGAGAAGGATTCTGATGGGTTTCTTTGTCAGGTTGTATCCCTTCATTTGCTAGATAATAATAAGGACGGCAATTTCTCGGTGGGCGTAGCCCACACTGGGAGAACCAGGTAAATGCAGTTCTCTTGTATTGTGTGTGTCTTAGCGTTTTGTTTACGCATTTGTTTTATTATGTTAAGGTCCTACAACAATCCCAACCAGCGAAGGTGCACTCTAAGTGCAAAATGATCCTTGGGGTGACGCAACTTTCTAGGTGGTTTGGAGGTGAAAAGCTTCCTTTAAGGAAAAACCCTAACTGAATGCTGTAGTGACGATTTTCTCTTGCAAAATATGCTTCCTTGGGGTTGGCTCGATACCATGTTAATGTTTATGCCATTATTATAGTTCTTTTGCATTTTAATAGATAAGGCATCATAGAACGAATCCTTTGAGAAATACACACTACAAAGGAGACCGCCGACATTTTATCTGGGAAACCCTGGGGAAGAAAGCCGATGAAAACTGCGCCTTATCATAAATTGCCAATGCAATGTCAACTCAAACCAATAGGATAGTCCTCTCCAAAGGGGTGTACGCTCTTCTCCTCTCTCCAAAGCGGTGATGCAGCTTGCCTCAGCAGAGAATGAGCAAAGTGAGTTGTGTACGACTCGCCTCTATGTATATACAAAGATTGTAGCGCGTCGAAGGTTTCCTTTGGCCGGGGTCGACCTCTCTCTCTCACTCACGGGTGGGTAAACCACCTTTACGTCAATTCTAGATTTCAATAGCTGTTGGGGCGACTTCTTGTCGCCTATTATTATAATGATTTCGAAATCAGCAAGGGGATTTGTTCCTTTATAATAACCGACATGACAATCCACAATGGGGATTAATCAATGAATCAAAATAACAATAAGAATAAAGATACTCTTAGCCGGTTACACATTATTTCAACGGTGTTTCCATGCATGGCAAAGCTAAATAATCTAGAGTAGATTTCGCACTTAACACGTGCTAGCTTAGAGCTCGTGGTGACTTAGATTAGATCTTTATTTTCGTTGCATGCAAGTTTCGGTTTCTCTAAATCTTTATCTTACACATGCACACTTTCATTTGAGTCATTTACTTCACATGCAGTAATTGCTCTTAGATCTATATTTTAATACATGCATGCAAGTATGGGTACCTCCAAGTGATAATTAATCATTTTTTTTCGCAAATTATATGTTTTGCTTTAAGTTTCATATGCAATCTAATTTTTTATACGTAAATTTAACTTGCGATCTTGTGTTCCAAAGGCCGATAGCCTTCTGACATTTCAAATCTTAGTTTCACAAACTTTTTAGTTCTTACATTTACATTCAATAACTCAAAAACTTAAGAACTAAATTTCATTTTAGAGTTCCCTTTCGTCTTCAGTATTTTGGCGATCCTTTTTTGAGCAAGCTACAAGCACTCAATTTCACTTCGCAATATTTAGCTCATGGGTCTAAAATAAACTAATTAGACTTAATAGGACACCTTTACCGACTATCTTCGCCATTTAAAGCGGGGTTTGAGGAAACCCGCAGAGGTGCTTAGATTCGAGGGCAGGGTCTCTCCCATGACGTCTTGGCGCGTCCTTTTCAGGGTAGTACTCGACCTTAGGGTTGACGTGAAGCGAGGTGGGCCTTGTTACTCACTTGAGCATCCAAAAACCACTTGGTAATAGTGGGAGGAGAGTTTTGGGTTGTCACCTATATAGGGATAAAATTAATCTCACCCTTAATCACTTAATTTAATTTTCAATCCACAACATCAACAATACAATTACACAATTGCAAGCTCACCGATCTCATTGCCTTTCAATTTACATATGGATTACATCTTTGATATATTTGTAGAAATAATATTTAAGTGGTTACATTTTTCATTTGGAATATTTGGCTTTCCATGTTTTTATCTATCCTTAATTCTTGTACTTGTGGTGTGATCCTTTAACAAGTTATTGCATCCACACCATTCACCGGTCTTGGGTCTTGAGTGCTAGCGTCTCTTGGCCATTGAAAAGCAATCAGCAGTCTATCACATTTGTAGAGCATGCTTGTGATGTTGATGGTTGTTCATCTTGGCTCTTTTTCCTGCACATTTCAAGCACTTTTTAATATTTTGTATCTAGTTTAGTTTAGCTTGTATATCTTTACATTCTTTTGTACCTAGTTTGTCTATCTTGTTATAATATTGTAACTTGTAATTATCTTGTAACGAACATCCCATAACTTAGTTGACCCCATTGCCCAATCTTGGGCACTAGTCTTAGTTGCCCTAGGAAAGGATCTGACTCTCATGCCAGATAGTTACATCTTGCATTTGTTGATTGACATCGCCAGGCTAGTTTCTCCTTGACCACTAACTAATTAAAACCAACTCCTAGAACTTTAATAAAACCTTAACATAGTTTAATATGGTCTACCCACTTGGCTTCCCTAGGAGTTAGCCTAGGCGGAAGAGGTTCAAAGTCAAAAGTGGCGTGGACTTTGAACCTAGGCATTATACCTCCAAGGACACACTAAGTGGCTTGAGACTGCCAACCATGACTTTGCAAAGTGTGTATAAGGGCTGCTCATAACCGAGGACCTATGGACCTCAAGACATAATCTCCCAGTTATCCTTAAAAGTGGGGGATAGCAGTGATCAAGTTACTTAGTGAAATTTTTGGAAATCTATGGTTTTAGGCTTGGTATTCTTGGTGAAGTAAGTAAATCTGCAATTTTCATTTCCTGATAATATTATGGCATGTTTACTTGTTCATATGTAAGATTATTAAATTGTTTGCTTGAGGCAAAGATAGAAACATAAGTTGCTTCTTTCTTGCTCTTTATTTTACTAGTTTTGCTTAAGAAGATCTTGTCTGACAGAAACTTTTAGAGCCTTAAAAGTGCTAGCACTTTAGAAGCTTTTTCTAGTTCTTATTGCATTAAATATTGTTCTTATTGCATTAAATATTGTTCAAGAGTTTAAGGATGGGGTACTAAGGGCCCACAAAAGTGCCTAGTTGAACTTAGCCTATAACTTTTGAAGCTTGGTGTGAGAACTTAAGGTCACTACTTTAAAGCTTCCCCATGTTATCTTTTAGACAAAATTATAATCATTGTTGTCTCTCCAAATTAATGTGCCACTATAATTGACTCCATAAACCCAGGCACTAGATGCTTTTTGTCTCTTTTGTTGGAAGGTTGATCAAACATTCAAACACTATTCTCTTAAGCTGTTACTAATTAAATCTAATACTAATCTATCCTAGATCGTTAAATTTCTTGTTGTTGTTATAAATATTTACTTTCTGACCATCCTAGCGCAACAAATTTTTCTGCATAATTGACTTTTGAATGCTAGCTAAATGTTCGCCGGTGCGATGTTGAGAGATCCTCCGGAATCTGGATTCTCCCTCTGTGACTAAGTTGAGGTCAACTTTGAGGAGGGCCGGTGTTACCGATGATGGGGCATCATTCTCCCTCGTGAGAGTTGAGTCGTCCCCGATTGGTTGGGGGCATTGTTCTCCTCTAGAGAGTTGAGTAGATCCCCGGTGGTTGGGTGTGTCCATGTGATGGGTGTATCATTCTCCTCTGTGAGAGTTGAGTTGATGTGGTACTCCATATGATTCTCATGTGGATTCAATGATATAGATATTTTTTGAGTAGGACATCCCTGTGGCATAGCACAGGTTTATGTGTCCCTAGTGGATGAGCATTATTGGGTGTATAAGATCCCTTACTTTATTGTTCAAGAGTTAGACTTATTTGTAACCCTATTTTTTATGTAAATGGTACAGGTCGGCTCCACCATGTATGAAAGATAATTAATGTTTATTGTTTTATTAATTATTTTACTTATGAGTTATTGAGGTCATTATGTTGTGTGATCTGGAGTCTAGTATAAAATGGGGTGATTTCCCATTGAGAGCTCTCTCACACACCCCGCCACTTGTCATTTGAGATTTCAGCAGCAAGTACATTTTAGGGCTGAGGTGCACACCTCTCTTGACATGCAAGTTTCAAGGTTGCAGAGCACCCTCTTGTGTGCATTAGGTTTTATGGTTGGGGGATCTTCTCTTTAGCCTCCAACATTGAAGTGAAAGTGATTGAAATAACTTTCAAAACCTCTTATAAATTGAAACCCTAACTAACTATAACCCTAAAGGTTGACGTCACCCTTGGATATTTCATCTTAACGCAACAAATTTCATTTATTAAACAATTGGATGGTGTTTAAAGATTTATTGAATGAGGGATTGATTGGATACATTGATTGCCATATCATATTGATATTTATTGGTGAAGTAACATTATTTCGTTGCTATATTAACAAACATTGACCTCGTCAATATTTATTATGCAATTGCCCATACGTTGATATCAGATAGTCTATTGATACCTGCTAACCGTGTCATAGCTTGCATATATATATATTGGTTTGCTTTATTCCAGGCGGTGTTTTCTTTTGGGCCTACATTTCATTATTATTGGCTTTTGGCGGACTATGTTTTGGTGGTGACACGTGAAGGGGAACTACTTTGACCTTTAAACCTTTGCCTCTTCAAAACTCCAGGTTACCGGGGGCATTGGGCCTAACTCCTAGAAAGAGAACCTCCCCCGTGAGGTGACATTGGGTGGGATAAGTCCATGTTATTAAATGGTTGGCCTTTATTTCATAGCCATTTTGACCTAGCGCTACAAACTTTAATGCGTGTAACAGGGTGCAACAAGAACAATTCAGCCAAGGACCTCCAAGTGCAAGAGGGAATCCTCCATGGGCCAGTTTTTTTAATTTTCAGTCAATTTTGAATGCAATATTTTGTTCATTTTGTGCCAATATGTACGGCAATATACTTGCCATATTAGAATAATTAGCTCCTAGCCAAACAGTCTAAAAATTTTTGTTTAGAATCTAGGCCAGAATTTTTGGTAACTGGCCCAGACCTCCTTTATATTTGTATTGCAATGCTGATCAGTTAGGCCGCAGAACTTTCTAATACAAAAATATCCATTGCTATTAAAAAATAGAAAAATTATATTATACTGCCCCAATTACCATCACAAAGCATGTACAGAAAACTTTAACCAATGCTCACCTAGTTCATTATTTAATTATATCAGATGCACAGACCACTTTTGAATTGGAATATCTTATATTTAATTTCCCCTGCATGATGTTCAGTTTTATGAATTATATATCAGACGTAATGTGAAAAAACAAAAGGAAAATCAGTTCTCCCAAATGAAACATAAATTGGTTGAACTCTGATATTTCTGTATCTAAAGCATGCACCTTTGAATTAAGTACTACGTTTTCAATATATAGAGCAACAGATGGTAAGTCTAACAGTATTTAAAGTATTACCTTTACGATTTCCCTGAAGCAATGGAAATTTATAAAGTCAAGCAAACAGGACCAGTAGCACTAACAAAAACGTAACATTTTAACCATGAGAACATGTGGATGTTATGAAAGCAACAATGCACATAATCCCAATTCCTGATCATTACTAAAAGAATTTAAACAACCTTACTAGTTATGACATGTCCATTACTACTCTGAACAGTGAGGCAAGAAGAGAACCTGTAACTAAAGCATCAGACTTTTGTTTAAAAGCCTTTAAGAGCTCCACAGAAATATTTCCCATTGCATCACTAGCTAATGGGTCTGCAAGTTTTTCCAGAGAAATTGAAATACGAGGCATGCCCTTTGACTTCTGGGCTATAATCTTTGCAGAGGTGGCACCTACAATCATCAGCATTCAATAGACATATATCTTAGAATTTGAAGGACAAATTTTCCCAAAGCTCTAATTATTTGTTATCACTTCTAAACAAGACAACTTCTTATCTCAGCCTGTCATATAATTTTCTCATCAATGCTATTCAAAAATTGGGAGATAAATCAGACGTGTTGTTGCAAAATTTAATCAATGCTGTATATTTTGTGTTGGGGAAAGTGTCGGCGAGGGTCGAGAATGTAACTTCTTGGCGACATTGGCGGAAAATGTTGGAATATCTTGGAAAATGTCGCGAGACCTCAAAAAATACAAAAACACTCATTTTCAATTTTTTAAACTTGTAAAACAACAACAACATCAAATAAACACTTTGCTACGTAAATATGAAATGCAACCAATCAAATGAATTGCAGATGTCAGAGTGGTCATATTGTTGTACATGTTAGAGCTATTAAAAATAGAACTATTATTGGAGGCAATCGATATCATGGATATCATGACCACGGAGCTTAGATGATATCAACTATTTTATGATTCTAATCTGATGTGAGATTAAAGATGAATTAAGATGCGATATAATGACCCTGGAGCTTAGACTATAATCTGATGTAGACTAGGTGCGTATCATGATTTATATCATCATGGATATCATGATTAAATCAACTCTCCATCCAACCTATCCTCAACTCTCAAACGTAGCCATGACTAAATCAACTCAGAAACCCAAAATAACTCGCAATCTGGCCTGCTGAAATTTTCACCCTTTTTGTTAAAAGCATCCAAACTACTGCTGTCCCAAAACAGGGAAAATTTCAGCAAAACAAATCTCTTGCAAAATTCTGTGTTTTACTTACAGCCAACCAAGCTCGATACCATGTTGATTTTTTCTTAGTGTTTTTCTCACCCGCAATTTATCCCAATCCCGGTTACAATCACACCTTATCAGTCCAAAATGTTTAATGCCCTTTTTCCCCAATATTAATGAAATTTTGCAAACATTAATATGCATTAAATTTGGAAATGAAATTTGGTGAAACACATGGTAAATAATAATTTTCAATGGCTTTCTTAAAACTCAGAAAATATATTAGCAAGCAAACTTTTAATGACACAATGAATTTTTGGTCAAATGGAAAGGCCACTGGAAAACTTGATGTGGGGAAAACCCGATTGAGAGAGGAGTTCTGCAATCCCCAACCTGCTGAAAACAAATTTCTGCCCTCTTGTTCGCTGTCCAAACTACTGCTGTCCCAAAACAGTGAAAACTTCAGCGAACCAAATTTTGCAAATTCTGTGTTTTACTTACAGCCAACCAAGCTCTGATACCATGTTGATTTTCATAGTGTTTTCTCACCCTACAATTTATCCCAATCCCGGTTTCAATCACACCTTATCACTCCAAATGTTTAATGCCCTTTTCCCAATATTAATGAAATTTGCAAACATTAATATGCATTAAATTTCGAAATGAAATTTTGACAGAAACACATGAAATACATTATCTTTTCAATGGCTGTCTTAAAACTCAGAAAATATATCAGCAAGCAAAAATTTAATGACACAATAAATTTTTGGTCAAATCGACCCTCGAAAAACCCCAGTGTGGGGAAAACCAGTGAGAGAGAGGAGTTCTTCTTATTTCTTCAAATTCTGGAAATTACATCAGCAAAAATAAACCAACAACAATTACTTATCTCTTCCCTTCGATTTCCGTGCTTGAAATGTACAGGAA
>SNQJ01S0129571.1:5269-19228 GCA_010110895.2 Picea sitchensis
AAAACTAAATCTAACTATTCTAGCTTTTATATACAATCTACTAATTACTATTATAATAACTCAAATCAACTATCTAATTATCAGCTGCAACATTGCTTATTCACAAATGTACACGATAAACAACCTACAGATTTAATTAAAACTTGCAAAATTCATGTGTTTTTTACCCTAAGACAGCTAAGGATCTCTTTTTTAATTTTATATTTTATGAACAAGAAATAATCATTACTGAAATTAAATAATCTAATATATTTACTGAAATTAAACAATGTAATATAGATCTAATTAAGATTATATCTATAGTAAATCACTTAATAAATACAGTAAACAAAAGACTAATTGACCTGGAAACGCTCCAAGTCTGCCCTGTGTATGATTACTTCTTAAGCTGGTTGGAGGAGGGAAAATCACACCATTTAGCCCTTCATCTTTTCGTAAACGATCAACTATGCTGCTTCTTGAAGTGTTTTACAGGACAAACAAGACATAAAAGAAAATCATAACAATCTTATGATTATAAATTCCTGCAATAAGGGAAACCTATTATGCAGAAAACTTATATATAACAATTCAATTTATGAAGAAGATAAAACTATCATTCACAAAATGAACTAACAATTGTTATGTCTTTTATCTATTTGGAAGAAACAAGATATGGATAACAGTGATTATAATTATATCATTTGCATTTGATTTAGATAGCAAAAGTAATCATAAATCATAAACAAAGTGATATACAAAACATGAAACAAAATGTTGATATATTGAGAAGCTAAAGCTATGACAAAACATCAATTGTGCTCTAGTCCGCAATAGAACTCCATATCCTTGTTCTCCCATGAATGAGGATGAACGTTATTACAAAAATCATAAGTATATATAGGTTTCTTTACAAGGTAAAACTTCCTTGTGGATAATATCAAATAGTTTTACACAATCTGGGAGATATCCCAAAATCACCTAAACTAAGAAAATAAAATGCAAGTAGAATCTATAAAACATCCCCTATCTACTCATCATATCTATTGCCAATTCGAATTTTCCTGCAATAGAACACAACGATCAAATTAGAAGGATATTTTATTAAGAAAACAATAAAAAATTGACTCCACAGACTTAGCTACAGAATCATCTGATTCTGTAGCTAGTCAAAAATAGCAAACAGGACTAGATCTCAATCAAATAAAATCAAATCGAATCATCTTTTAATAATCCTCAAAAACAAATTACTAATAATTCAAGTGAAATTATCATTTAAATCAAATCATATCAAACTAAATGCAATCGGAACAGAGTAAAGAATGCTCTGTTTTTAGTTACCATAAAATATGATCAAACTTTGACAGGCTTGTTTCGTATCAAACGAAATTGGACAGTGAATCAAATCAAATGAGATACGATGTAATCGTAATCCACAACCATAATTGAACAGAATCGTATACCAGATATGATATGCCACAACATAACTATCATCGATATCATTGAACCCAACATATACGTTACAGCTGTAGCAATATACATAGATTTTATGTCGTTTCGATCAACAGGCTGTAGAGATTATGCATAAGATTCATTCTGTTGTAATCAAATATGAGAAGGCTGTTACGATATACTCAAAACGAAGCATGCGTAACAATATTGACCAAAAACCACCATATATTTCATTTGCTGGATGTAACAATAGTATTGATAACCATAAGCTGGATAACAATCAAACAAAATCGGGTCTGAGCCAATTATAGAACAATTTATCATCCTGGGCATGATCATTTTGTTTTACAAATCCATTCGTAACTAAAAATACACTGTCATTCCAATTCACAAGAGAACAGGGTCGACCAGCCACAACGAATTGACTGGCTGGGAGTTGGATGATTGTTACGATTTGTATCAATTCTCGGTATAAAACAAAACCCTTTTTTAAACAAAATCCAAACCGTATCCAGGCTGGTCAAAGCCATAAAAATTGTAGCAGATAACCATGTGTCTGATAACCAATTCAGATCACAGCATAAATCGTGTCTCAAGGTTTGAAATGCAAAACAACTTGTCTATAATAGATGTAACAGAACATTCAATCGCAACTGATTTAAAACAATCAAATCCAATATGATTAATAGAATCAAGACCAAATCCGATAACAAAATTCAATTTACCAAAACAAGTTATATACAACAATGCATGTTTATGTAACAGAGCAGATCGATGATGTACATAGAGTTTATGAATGTTCCATATAAATGGGTGAAAGTTATACCAACGAGATTGGTGAGGCTATGCCAATTTCAAATTGACAATTGCCGTGGTTGACTCGACATTCTTGAACAGAATTGAACCTGTTGTTCGTTGCTTCTTGTTAGAGGGTTGCACCTTCGCCTCATGACTGGTGAGCTTTGCCACTTGATTTTCCAAATCATGGATTCTGGATTGCAACATCAGCACATCCAAGTAGTATCTCTCCAACCACAACCCATACTGACCGCATGGTGGAACAGCTGGTTGAGCAGAAGGGGGTTTCGATGAGTCACCGAGGGTTCCACGAGGTAGTTCAATGCCAGGAAAATTAGGATCATCCCGCAAACAAGGTGGTAAATTCTTGACAAAGTCATATGCAGGCTTGTCACATAGACCCTCTGAGTAAGGATACTCATTTGCGAGAAAACGTTCAATCTCTGAATCGAAATTTTCGCTAACCACGATAGGCTAAGAGTTGGCAGGGGTTCTAGGTTTATTTCTCGCCATGTGTGAGATTAACCGAGCGTTTTTATTGCCTTTAGAATTAGCATTAGTTTTAGCTTTAGGCTTTTTGGCTGCGGGTTTAGCAATTTCGACCTGTTTGCTCACAGACATGGGCAAGTTCACAGGTGAGTCGGGTAGAGGTTTGGGTAGCAAAATGCTGTAAGGCATAGGGGGAATAGGTTTGCTTTCACTCACCATAGGTTTATCAATCTGTGGTTGGTTTCACTCTTCAAAGTTATTACGACTGAGAAAATCACCCCAACAGTCACGATGTAACCCCAACTCATAAACCATAATCATTTTAATCAACCCTAAATGGAAGAGGCTGGTATCGGCCTGGCTGCGTTTGTACCTTTTGTCCATCTTAAACAAACTTCTATGTAGGTAGTGGGGCATATTAAGCTCATATCCTATAAAAACCATCAATAGATGAAGGTGAAACAGGAAAATGAACCCATACCTGCCCTCACAAGTAATGAATTGCTTGATTATCATTAGGAGGTCATACCAGCGTGGTTTTAACATTTTTGCAGGAAAACCTTTGTCGTAGGAGTTCACCTTTCGAGATTGGAATAACAATGTCCACAGGACATCATCCACCTTGCAACTTTTGGACCACTTCTGTCCCGTAACAGGCAGACTGGTTGCCGAGATAAGAAACTGTTCATTAATTTCAAGTTGCACATCTCCAACTTTGGCTCGGTAGCCATCGAATGATAATGCAAATTGCCGAGCCACGCTAGGGTTATAACCATCGAATTTCCTTATGAACAGGAGCCACCCGAATTTTTCCAGGTCGCTATAAGCACCATCAAACATCAACAATGCTTGGCACTCGTTGGGCTCGGCCCTTATGACTAGAGTCATGGCTTATGTTCATTGTAGGGTTTGAATCGAACAAAACAATACACAGGGTCGAAAAAGGTTACGGCTAACAGCTGCAGCGCTCAAAGGGGAAAGGATTAATTGTATGCGTGCGAACGTGGTGGGATTACCTCCGCCATGCAGGGTAATAATGGCACAGTACAGTGTTGTTCCATCCACATAAAATCATTTAAACCATATGAATCGACCAACCAAATAGTTTGGGCGGTGGTTAATGTATCAACTCGCCATAGTATTGTTTGAAACCACGAACATAGAATCAAACCAACAATTAATATGCGCCATACCATGTAAACTATTCAATCAAAACCCAAATTTAACCAATGCACCATTGTATTAATTCAAATCATTAAAATGTTAAACCAATGTTTATCCCATCGTGCCATTGCATAAATTCAGACTATCAAACCAAAAGTTTACCTGATCGGGGTTTCATAACTTCAAAGCTTTGCCTTTCAACCTGAAATTGAAACTCATATATTGTTCATGCACTCATAGAATAGTAATCAAAACATTATGACAAAATATCTCATAAAATTGATAAGTCAAGAGCTCAAAACAATAAGGATCATATCATATATCAACCATGACCCTTATAGAATCAAATGTGACCAATATATTTGCATGCTCAATGGCTTATTAATCAAATAAATCCAAATGCACAATCAAAGTAAGAGTAGGCCAGGGGACACAGTTTGAAAGAACCTTCGTAGTCATATGATAAACTAATGGTAAAGTATCCTTCAGAAAATTAATAAAAGACTACGAAATTCCAAACAACGATGGAGGGTTTTTCACACTTTCAGTTGTGAAAATTGAATCGAAACCAAATTGCAATTGTCGCAAAAAATGAACCCAATGTCTAGTTGCAAAATGCGACGATGACTTGTCATTTAGAAGACAATTAGGTGTAGGAAGCGTTTTAGGGCAATTGGAAAAATTGAATTGGCTGCCAACAGATTGTTGAGAGAAGGAATAGAATAGTCCAAGAGGTTGCAAGGACTATGCTCAATGAAGCAAAATTATTTGATGGATATTGGAGGGAAGTTGTAAGAACATCAGTATACATATTGAATAGAGGTCAACTTAGGATTAATAGTAATAAGACTTCTTATAGACTATGGTTTGGGAGAGATCCTTCGATGAAATACTTCAAGGTCTTTGGAAGTAAGTGCTACATCAAAAGGCTTGATGAGAATCTCAGAAAATTTGATACTAGATCTGATGAAGGTATCTTTCTTGGATATTCTTCTACCAAGAAATCATGCAGATGCTACAATATTAGATTACATAAGATTGTTGAGAGTGCATATGTCAAGGTGGATGTTTTAAAAACAATAAGGATCAAACATCAAGAGACTATACTTGACAATGAATATGAAGATGAAGATGATGATGAGTCAGTTGGTACACAAGTAGATGAAGTAGAAGAGAAGAAAGAATAAAAGGAAGAGGATGATATGGATACTAGTGAATACAAGGAATATATTTGAGAATAAGAGATAAGAGAAGAATCCCCAAGAAGAGACACAAAGAAACCCTCAAGAATGACTCAAAAGAATCATCCCGAAGAACTGATTATTGGAAACAAAAGAGATGGAGTGCAGACAAGAAGACAACTATTGTATCAGACAGAAATAACACTTTTGTCACATATTGAGCCCAACTCAATCAAAGAGGCATGCAAAGATGAGAATTGGGTCAATGCTATGAATGAAGAATTGGACCAAATTGAAAAAAATCAAACTTGGGAACTTGTTCCAAGACCAAAAATAAAAATGTCATTGGAACTAAATGGGTGTATAAAAACAAAATGGATGAGAATTGTCAAGTAATCAAGAACAAAGCTAGATTGGTATGTAAAGGGTATGCTCAAGTTGAAGGAGTAGAATTTGAAGAAACCTTTGCACCTGTGGCCTTATTAGAGGCAATTAGGATGTTCTTAGCCTTTTCCAGCTACAAAAAATTTAAAGTATACCAGATGGATGTCAAGTCAACATTTCTCAATGGAAAATTAGAAGAGGAAGTTTATATTGAGAAACCAAAAGGATTTCAATTAAATAACAAAGGAGACCATGTCTGTAAACTAAAGAAATCACTCTATGGGCTACAACAAGCACCCAAAACATGGTATGCAAGTCTATATTCTTATTTACAAGTACAAGGCCTCAAAACATGATCAACAGACAACAATATTTATTGTAAAATTGTTGGTAATAACATGATTATTGTGGAAGTATATGTTGATGATATTATATTAGGCAGTGATGATGAAAAAATGAGTAAGGACTTTTCTAGGAGGATGCAACAAGAATTTGAAATGTCCTTTCTTGGTGAACTGAATTTATTTCTTGGATTACAAATAGTACAGTCCAAAAGGGGATTCTTTATCCATCAGTCCAAGTATGTTAAAGATATGCTTAAGAAATTCCAGTTAGAGGATTGCAAACCTGTTAGTACACCGATGACAGTTGGATGCAAACTAAGCAAGGAAGATGAGTCCAAAGTTGTAGACCCAAAACACTACAGATCAATGATTGAGATTTTACTCTATGTAACAGCTTCCAGACCTGACGTCAAGAAAGATGTTGGGATGGTGGCTAGATTCCAAACAACACCAAAAGAGAGCCATGTTCAAGATATAAAAATAATCTTTAGGTATTTGAAAGGAACCATAGATCTTGGTTTGTGGTACCCTAGCAAGGATTCATTCACTTTAAAAGCCTATTCAGATGCAGATTGGGTAGGTTGTGTAGATGACAGAAAAAGTACAAGTGGAGGAGAATTATTCTTAGGAGAATTATTCTTGGGAGAATCATTGGTAGCTTGGATAAGCAAGAAACAATCCTCAATTTCTTTGTCTACCACTGAAGCTGAGTATATTGCAGCAGAATAATGTTGCACACAAGTGGAATGGATGAAACAAACCTTACAAGACATCAAAATAGTGTTTGTTGAACCCACTACTATCTATTGTGATAATACAAGCGCTATAAGTCTCTCCAAGAACCATGTCCAACACTCCAAATCAAAACACATTCCAATAAAATACCATTATTTAAGAGATCGGTCTAAAAATAATAACATTGAATTGGAATATGTCCCAACACAAGAACAAGTTGTATATATTTTCACTAAACCCTTAAGTAGAGATGTATTTGAATATCTTAGGAAAATATTGGGAGTAGTCCCTCTTCCAATCTAATCTCTCAAGAAAATAACACATCAATTGGCATCAATTCAGGGGGAGAAAACAATCAAAGTTAGGAGGAGTCACTCATTTATGACAAGAAAAGTATGATTGTAGGAGAAGTTACCCGAGTTCAGATTCTATTCAGTAACATACAGACAGACAGAGATTTACCATAGGGGGAGAAATCCTTTTCCATTGATTTCAAAGGGGGAGAGTAACTTCATAGAGAAAAGCATAATCGTAGGGGGAGTTTGTGCATGGAGTTAGAGTGTTTCCCTCAATGACAAAGGGGGATATTGTTGGACATTTTGTCATTGATTTATTTTCATTGATGTCAACAACCGATGTCTTTATGTTATAATGATGAGTTGGTATGAAAAAAGAGATGACGCACATGAAGCTCGGGAGGGTTAGCGATTGAATATCAGAAGCTCAGAAGAGATGATGCACATGAAGCTCAGAAAGGAAAGTACAATGCAGAAACATGATCGGGATCGAAATCCCCATAGGACAAACCAGGACCGTTGGATACGAAAGTGTTAGATCAAGGGCATATATTGATTGTGGAGCTTGAAGGGAGGATTAAAATATACATTATTTCCAATCCCGCAATTATTCTAGATCATCAGATCTCCTCGATTCAAAGATCGACGACTGTGGTTGACTCACCAACAATCACACAACTTCAATTGTAGAGTTTGGGCAATGAATTAAACCACACACAAGTTAAGTTTCCGCAATCCACATTAACCATTGGATCAAGTTAATTGGAAGGATAGGATAAGAAAAGACGAGGACCATCCAATCTATTCAAGGTGCGCCAAGGTAGAATTGGTCAACTTTGGCACTAATCACTTCTGGAGAAAAGGGTTGAAAACAAGTAAGATCACCCGAAGGATGAAGTACCAAAGAAAATGTGAACCATCCGATATGAAGAACACTTCAGGAGATATCAGGACCATCAGATCATGTTTAATGGAAGGAAAAAGTAAGACACAAATGTCCCGAAATAGACGTAAGTTGTCTGATCAGAGGAACACTTTGGAAAGTATCCTGAACATTAGATCAAGGAGAAGAACATGTGCCATATGAAGATATATACATTAGCAAGGACACGTGGTGTAATCAGATGGTGACAAGTATCAAAGTCCAGTTGGCATTTTAGACTATGTAAGTCACAAATTAGGGTGACACATGGCAAATAGAATTAGGGTCCACGTCATCTTGAGTGATGTCACTAAGACACATCACTCCAGGTTTACAACCTCCAGAGATGTTTAGCTTCTCCTACTAGACAAAATCCTGAAGCACTAAAGTTCTGAAGTCATGAACTAACACTTGTCGTAGATATGAGATCCTCTAGGATGAATCATGACTGTTAGATCAAGCACAGTGGAAGGATAGTGTAAGGTGTACTAAAAAACTGACAGCAAGAAGTCACCAAAGTGTAATGACTTATTTGGTAGGTAAAACTTCAGGGGGATTGAACTACTTCATAGTTCAAGTATCCTGGAGTCCCAGAGAGCCGAAGCCTCTGAAGTAATATCTGATCGTCCGTCGAGAAGGAAGATTCACGGTCGAGATCCTAAAAGGCACACAATGAGAAGGCCATAAAATAAGCGGCTTGTTGAGGTTTCTCGGACCGTCCACTCAAACACAAATTAATACAGAACCATCTGATCTATGAGTATATAGATAACACATACTTCGACGAAATGTACTCTGAAAGGTTGAAATATTGTAGAGGCTGGAAGTCCCGAAGGATGAAGTTCCGAAATAATGATGGTCGTCCATATCAACCTTTGATTAAGTCAAAGCCATTGGATAAAGTAGTATAAGGTTAGTGTATGGATTGAAGCTAGACCATTGATTTGGTTCCAATACTCATTCTAACCACTGAATCCATCTGTGTGAGAGGTAACCACTTTGGGAAGTTCAGACTTCAGAAGATTGGATGATTCTAAGAGATAAATCGCTCGAAGGCCAAAGTCCGGAGGACTAGGTTCTATCCCCCAATCACAAGTTATGAAAATATAAGTCATGAGGTGCTGAGAACATTGCTTAAATTAATAAGCTCATGGTTTTGCGCATATGGTCATATGTGAATGGTTTGAAGGAAGCCCCTTTGCAAAATTTGATTTCTGCAATATTTGTAGAAGCAAGGGATCGAGTTAAAAGATGAAATTGATCCATATCTATGATCAATTTATGAAAAACCTTCATGGTAAGGTTTGAATAATAAAAAATATTATGGTTAAGTTAAATGAAAAGGTGCGATGGTCCAAACGAAAGGACACAATGTGTTATAACTCACACCAGTTTGAAGATTATATAAACGAGATAGAATTGTGAGAGGAATGGTGTCTGTCAATGTCTTATTGAAGATCAAGAAGAGAAGGAGACAAAGAAGAAGTTATGCAATCCATTGTTTGGTATAGAAGACCATTATTGGAATGCAACATATACATTGAAGATTAAATGACAGAAGGAGAGAGAGGAGCAGTCAATACATGATACATACATTTTCCAGATTCATAACTTAAGGGTGGTTGGGTGGTGCAAGGGTAGGTTGAAGCCTGCAGGGGAGTAGGTTGTTCCTTTTCAGTTGTAGGTGACTAAATAGGGGGCTGAAAACTCCTACCAGTTGGTGTTGGTGAACAAGGGTGTGGGTGCATCCTGATCAGTGGGTGTTGATCTAAGAGGAAGAATATCTTCCTTCTATGTAACTTGTAAAACACAATTTTGTAGTTAATAGAAAAGTGTTTTTGGTTTTCCCAATTGGGTTCCACAATAAAATATTGATTTCATTAAAAGAAAAATAGGGAAATTGTTGTGTCACTGATTCACCCCCTCCCCCCTTCTCAGTGACAAGATATGGTCCTTCAATTTCTATATTCACTATTCTTTATCAACTCATTGAATGGTACAGAGATTTTAATTTTGGCCATCTCACTTTCAAAATTAAAGGAAGATGATGTTTTCTCTAACTCTTTGATGATTGTCTCATTTCTTGTTTCAGGTACTTTCTTCTAAGGTTCTTATTTCTACTTTCCTTTTTCCAAAGCATCTTTTGCAACAGAGTCCTTTCTAGGTTGACTTGAAGAAGGTATATTATTTTGAGCTTCTTTGGTAGGATTTCCCTTTGGAGGATTTACATGCACCTTTTTGTTTCAAAGATTATATTGTTTATGGAATTGCATGATGGCATTTTGCAGCCCTGTTTGGTAATATTCTTTTTCCACTGACAACCTCTCATCATTCTCCTGCATGAATATTTCATTAACATCCATGAACTGGTCAGGTTACTCTTTCATTAAAAATACCTCTATCTCATCACCATCACAACAATTCATATTGTCTTCAAAAGTTTCAACAAAATTTTCATTTACATAATTATTTCGAAAAGGAGGTCTTATTTTTTGATCACCTTGGTTCTCTGATCTCTTTGTCTGATTTGTGGAACTACTGGTCTTCTTTGATTCTTGGGTGGAACATCAGCCTGTTCTTTGGTGTTAGGATTATTATCTAAATACATCCTCTCCATGAGTTTCTCCATGGTCTTCATCATCATTTCAAATCTCTATTCTGATGACTGTGAGGTTGAAGGTTGTGCCTTATCTTGAACCTTGTTCAAGTCCATGTCAGAATTATATTTGATCTTTCCTAAAGGCATTAAATTTACTTCAACTTCAATTCCATCACTCATCATATCATCCAACGAAGTGGATCTCCTTTCCCTTAACAACAAAGAAAAATCACTTTCAAAGGAATCAACATATCTAAGTTGAGAAGCCCTGGGAGGAGGTTTTACCTCAGTAGGAATTGAGTTGTAAACTTTGATAAATCTTACTGAAAACTCTTGGACTTTTTCATCAGGTGACCTTCTCATCTTATTATATTGGGTTAGAAACTGAATGGGGTTTTTCTTGTCACCCCACTTTGCAAGAAAATTGGTTTCAAAGGCTTCAAAATATAGGATACTTGCTGTTGGGAGAGATCTGAACCACTTTCTGACTTCTCCTGCAAGAATTTGTGCAAACAACCTCATTTTTTCATCTTCAAAATCTAATTCTTACAGGTCTACAAAATCATTGAATGAGTCTAGGTGTTTTTGGGCTAACACATTGCCTTCAACATCATATAACTTCATCCTCTGATTATATTCCCATGGAAAATCATGTAACTGAGAAGGTAGAACAAGAGGGGAAAACCTAGCTACCATGGATGTTGTAAGAAACTGAAGTGGCTATTGGTTTTGAGTAGAAATCACAAGAGGTTTGGTAGAGGCATCTAAAATTAAATCTTGGAACCTCTTCTTATCAAATATGACCTCATTCAAACAAGACTAAGATTTAGTTCTGAACAGAGATTGCTCAAATTTCATATCAAAATCAAGGTCTTCAATGCTTGTCACTCCATATTTGGGCAATGATAGATATTTGTCTAGACATAAAACTGGGCTTATTGGATTTTATTTTCTTTTGTGTACAATATTCTTAGGATCAGACATAGGGATCACTGCTTCTGGGTCTAGGTTTCTCCTAGTATGAATTCTCTTGGGAGCCAAGATTTCTAGCTCAAACTACTTTATGCTGCTAGTCTCTTTATAATGGAGTCGCCAGGGTAAATTTAGTCTCAACCAATAAGATGTTTGATTCACTGTCATCCTCATGAATAAAATACAAAGCTTTAAGTCATTCTTTTCCTAGGGAAGATTTCACTTTCGATCCACGACAATGACACCAGAATGTTAGCACTCTGTAAATTTGTTCGAGTGATAAAAAAAATGATAGAGGTAACCTACAAACCAACTTTAGAGCTGGGTACTAGCCTACTCACCTCAGAGAGAGCTCTCTCATGTCACTTGGTGTTTCTTTGACAATCAATGGCTAGGTTTTGTTGTTTTGGGTTTTTTTTTTCTGGTCTTCTTCCTAAGTTTCCATCGTCAGTGACACCTGGACGTCATTTACTGGACCCTAGAAAATTGCACTTTGTCATACCAAGCCATACTATCTCCTTCCATTGAAATTTAGAACGTATATCATAATCCATCATTTATTTGATCAGGACCTCCAGGTCAATGCAGGAGGCATATGTCATGACTGGTAGTCCAACTTTCACTGCTTTGAACAGATTTGGAATATTAAAATCTCTAATCATATGTTCAACCAGGGTTTCTCCTTTCAGGTTTTCCTCCAGGTTTTCAAACTTGGAGTGATGCATTATGCACTGAGTGAGGCGAGTGTTGTATTGTTCCTGATCATGTAATTTTCCTTTGCCATCCCAAAATGGTGGGAGGCCTTTAATAAAAAATTCTTGAAATATATCCTTGAACTCTTGCACACTTTGCTCCATCTATGTTGCCTTGGTTTGTATTGATTTCGGTAGGTTATGTTTAACAATAACCCTCCTAGCCTAGATGATCAATGTAGTTCTATCTTTGACTCCAATGGTCTAAAGTTATGCAGTAGGGATGGAGTTGATCAGGCTTATGGAATTTTTGGCCCACTCTAATGGTTTCTTTGCTAAAGTCTCAATCACATCAATACACCTTCTTCTGGATGTGATTTCCATGCTATCTTTATCATTGATGAAGTTTAAATACACTTTTAACTTGACAGCTTTAGCGGCTATGGAATCCTAGATGATATGCTTGGCTCCCTACAACATGCCTTTTTCTCTTAATCTCACCTTCAACTTTTCTATCCTTTCTTGCAAGGCTCTATTCTCCTTTTGAAATTGATCCATTTGTTCATCCTTTTCTTTCATTTCCTTCTTCAATTTCTCTATGTCCCCTTTTCACCCCTTGATTTCTCCTAACTTCAGGCTAACTTGTGACATAGTCTGGAAAAGTCCTTCAGTGCTTGGCCCAGCTTCTGCAGCAGGAGGTACAACTACAACCTTGTTCAACAATTATGTCCGTCCTTGTTGTTAGCACTTGGAAAAATTTCCTAGAGGTTGAAAGAGAAGAAATCTACAAAGGTAACCTTATCCAACCGCTTTTAAAGCTGGGATCTAGCCCTTCCAGCTTTAGAGAGGGATCTCTCTATATAATTTAGCTTTGTTTTTAATTTTAGGTATTAGGCTAGGTATAGAAACTGTGGGTTTTGTTGTAAAAAAGTTTTTGAAATTCGTTGAGACGGTCTACACATCCATTGGGCTATGGGGTCTGTGTTTAATCAGATATTAGATACAACCAGAAATGCCAAAGAAAACCTTCATAGGGCGAGATAATACACTCACTGGATCTTTAGTAATTAAAATGATGGACAGAAGAAAAGGTAAGGAAAATAACTCCAACTAACAAGCAATTAAGAATTTCTTAATTGAAGATATCAGAAGATAAACATTTAAATCTTTAGAATCGGAAACAGGGTATCAAAGATAAATCCTGCAACATTACGCTATTCATAAAGATTAGATCCAGAAAACAAAATGATTACAGAGAAAGAAAAACATTCAACTTAGAAAATCAACATCACCAGTGAACATACGCAATAATCCTGTAAAAGTGCCTCTTCTTTATTAATGGCCGATCTCTTCAAAAATAGTACAGTTTGACAGCTATAGGGTGTGTGAAATCAACAACCCTCAATACTTCAAAAGATGAATTATTTATAATTCAAAATACAAACGTTCCTGTCATAACTGATGAGGATGTGCTCATTCTATTTTTAGTCTAACTACCTTAACTAATCAAAACTACTTGATGACTCGATACAACTGTATGCGGAATTTCTGGGGTAGGATGTTTGCGAGGTGCCTTCGCAACCTCTTTTGACTGGACAGGTGACTAGATTGTGACACCTCATCTTCTAATCTAGTAGATCACACAGTTCTTCCCATCTGAGATGACTTGCACTGTGACTTTAAGTAATCTCCAATACACTTCATCCATGTCTGTATATTTAGCAAATGTAGGCTTGATGATGAATATGTGTTTAATCTCATGTTGGATATTAATATCCAACTGCAGGGCATCCATGAATGCTTTGCTTGTGATGCTTCCCTGTATCCCTGCAAACTTGGAACTGTCCTTAGACACTTCAGTCAACCTTTTCTTGTAATCAGGGAGTGTCATTAATTTGTCATTAATGACCTTCAGACCAGGTAGGCCCTTCTTTTGGAGAGCATCTATCTTA
>SNQJ01S0129571.1:19278-31269 GCA_010110895.2 Picea sitchensis
TGTATCCCTGCAAACTTGGAACTGTCCTTAGACACTTCAGTCAACCTTTTCTTGTAATCAGGGAGTGTCATTAATTTGTCATTAATGACCTTCAGACCAGGTAGGCCCTTCTTTTGGAGAGCATCTATCTTATTGAAAAACTTTTGTACTCCTTGATCCATGACTTGAATCTTTTCCTCAAGCTGAAGCATGAGACCTCTTTTGGTTAGAACCCTTTTTACCTCAAGTATAGTTTCTATCATGTCCTCGATCTTTAGTTCTTCTAGTTCCTCTCTGGTCTTGGAATTCAGGAACCTGATGATTTCATTTGCTTGAGCTGGCATGTCTCCCAGCTCCACTCTGATTTTCTCAATAGCCTGTTTTCTCCTCTGGAGCAACTCATTTTATTCAAACATGATTTGAATCATTGGCCATATTTCATTTATGGATTTGGAAATATCTGTCCATACAATCTATTTGACCTCAGCCAAAGTCTTCCCTTCCATTGTCTGCTTTTGGAGCTGCTGTAACTCCTTCCTGATTTGCTCATTCACCTGCTTTTCTTTGGATAGGCTTATCTAGAAAGAAGTCTTGAGCTCTTGGAGGTTATCCACTTCTTTCTTAAGACTGCTGATTTCTGACTCTTGCAGGTTCATCCTCTCCATGCACTTGGCAAGGTCTGTTGTTCCTTCTGGTAGTGGCACTGATGTTGCAGATGGAATGGCTGTCACTGTTGCTGTGCTCAATCCTGCAATTGGGATAGCACTCAATGGAATGCCTTCCATTGGCTTCATCTGCTCTTTCTCCTTTAGGAGTCTCTCCATCTTAGACTCCATTTCTTTTAGTTGAGCATTCTGCTCCATGAATAACTTCAACATCTCATCCTTTTCAGCTTCCTTTTCTTCTATCTCCTTTGCCTGTGAGTCCTCTGCGGGCGGGAGTTTCAGTTGTTTTCTTAAGGATGCGATGTTAGCATTTTTCTTTTTTATTATCTCTTCGACAGCCTTGACGTTCGCAGGGTCAGAACCGATCTTGAGGACGAGCTCCTCCAACGTCTTGATTCTGTTGTCCTTCACAAAAGATGATATTTTCTCCAGCTTAAGCTGTGTTTGAGGATTGTTCAAGGACACCAGATGTTTTTCTGCAGAAGTTGAAGCATGAGCCAATGTGTGAAAAATCATCTCTCTTGTTTGTTTGTGAAGATCCATCTGATCTGCTGGATGCACATCCTTCACCTGGAACTCGAAGGTGGCCCTTTTGTAATCTGATATCACCTTGGGATCTAGCACCTGTGCTTGGAGGTAAGCCATGTGCATTCTACCCTTCTCTATGTCAAATGACGAAAGAATCCTATGCTGAGTTGTGGATGACTACTTCCTAAACTGGGCATAAGTGCTGCTAGTGAGTGTCTGGTTCTTCTTCTTGATCAATTCATACTTTTCAAAAATTCCCAACTTGGGACCAATTTTACTTGGCTGCGTATCTAGGGGAGAATCCGTGGGTTTCATTGCTGTTGTTATTACCTTATGCTGGCTTGAACCAAAAGGTAGAGTGATTGGCTTCACCCTTGTGGTAGTTACTGTGGTAGTTGAGACTTCTTGTTCTACTGTCTCACCAGGCGTTGAAACTGTCTTTGGCTTCTTAGAGTGCATTTGGAATTCTTCTGATGACACCTCTGTTACAGGAGGAGACGACTCCTGTCGGGGCCTCTTCTCCTTGAGGACTTGAGGTGTGGTAGTGGGTGGCACACTCGTCGATGGCACCTGCTGTTCCACTTCAATTTTCTATTCCATGTCCATCAAAGTGTCGGGCACCCATACTGTCTGATTAACATATTTCTCGATCTCTGGCTTGGGATCATGAGCATACGGTACATTCTTATTTTTCACCCTCATTTCTGAAATGATCCCACATGGATCATAGTGCCAGGTGAAACTCGCAGGGAATTTCATCTCCTTCAACATTCTATCCGCTTCTTCCCCTGCGCCTCGACTATTGCAGATGAAAGAACCAATCTGCACCTTGATTCTCAATTGTTGTTTTTTCTTCAGGGAAACAAAATGAATGTCATCTGAGTTCATTATCTTCCTAATATATTCTAATGCAAAAATCCTTACCGGTACATATTTAGGTAGTTTGTAAGGCGCCAGTTCGCACCCAAAAACTCTGATTTCGGTGTGGTTCTGATATAAGTACCAGTCTCCTCTCTTTGCGTTGTCTGAGAGATGCAGAATTCTCTGGAATTCATCATTTATTTGTGGCTTAGGCCTGCCACTCAACATGCTTACCACAGAGTGGTAAAACTGATCAATGAACGCTTTGAAGTCATATTCAGCAGAGTTATGCTTCAGAAGAGAAGTCCATGCTGCGACTGGATGAGGCCTTCCGTCCGAGTCCATCTTCTGCATGGAGAAACTGAACCTGTCGGCTTGAAAGTAGACAACCATGTAAGCCAGTATGGAAGAATATCTGAACATGCCCTCTGTGGTGAATTTCACAAATTGTTCTTGAATACTATCAGCCAAGAAGGTGTTGTAGTCGAACTGCGTGGTGGGCTTTTCATCGTTTGAGAAAATGGACAGAAAACCTAGGATGGGCTCATCTACCCATTGATTAGAATAGTAACCAAGTAGGGCACAAAGAGAAGAAATGATTTGATTTCCTTTGGTGGAGAACATGGAAGAAGGGTAAGTGGGATTGGTGGAAGGGAGTGGAGTGGAAGTGGGAAGAAAAAGCTTGAATAACTGAGCTCTCTGAGGGAAAGTCATTTTTTGATATAATTCAGTGAGGATTTCTAAATTGAATGGGGACGCAGATTCAGCACGGGGAATTTACATCATCTGGTCAATGTCTTCGGGGGTGATGAAGAAGAGGACGTCTCTAGATGAAGAAACGATGGCCTTCTGGTCGGGGATGTAATGGGCTTGGCATTTGAGGGAAAATTCAGGGAAATGATGAATCTGGGGAAAGAGATACAGAGGAAAATTGGACTCCCAGAGTCCAATTTCGTCACTCTGGTCCAGGAAAACCTCCCAGAGCCATGAATGAAGATCAGAAAAGTCGAAGTCGCAAATGGTATCTGCTATCAATCGATCTTTATCGACCAAGGGAATTTTGTCTAGGTTGACAGGGGGAGGAAGAAAAGGATTCTCTTCTCCTTCTGCTTGTCTAGGCTTTGACACCATTTCAGCAATAGTACTTGCAATAAACAATACGTTAGTGGGGTCAACTGACTGTGGGTGAAGGTGACACAGAAGCAATGGAGGAATAAGAGGTTTCTAGCGTGATGGATGAATAATGATTGAAAATGGAAAATGGTAGTTTTATTCAAAAATGGGGTCGGTTTGGCACGGGAGATAGGTCAGCAGGATAACAGGTATGTTATCCTATAATAAATGGACAACGGGCCACTTGGGATGAGGTGGCAAATGACGATGGCCAAAGCATATCGATGAGTGACGTGGAGGCAGGTGATTGGAGGTAAAAGTTGCCAAAGGGGGCTGGTCATGAATGGAAAGGGTAAAGGCCTGACAGCAGGGACTGACAGTAGTTATGTGATGGGACATGACGCCAGGAACAAGTGGGACAAGTGGACTCAGTGGAGGATGATGTTCATGAATGACAGACTGTCAGATAGCATGTGAAGGATGGGACTTGAGAACCACTAGACCGACGCCACTTATGACCAGGGGCCCGCCGAAAGGAAATATCTATTCCGGACCCCCCCCCCTTTGGTTAAAGGCAGGACACCAGGGGGGGTCCGAAATTCATTTTGATTCATTGATCTGTGCGCTGGTTTCCTGACTGCAGATCTTAGCGCGTTCCTTAATACCCATTCTGGACCCCCCCCTTCCATTAAAGGCAGAACGGACAGGGGGGTCCGGAATCCAATGTGAACCATAGATTTAAGCGCTCTGTTCTGAACCGTCCAGATGTGCACCCAAGTTATTACCAATTCCAGACCCGCCCCCCTCCATTAAAGGCAGAATGGAGGGGGGGTCCGAAATCCAATGTGAGCCATGGATTTAAGCGCTCTGTTCTGGACCGTCCAGATCTGCGTAAATATTATCACCGATTCCGGACCCCCCCCCCCCCCCNTTGATTAAAAGAAGAACACTAGGGGGGGTCCGGAATGCTCTGTGGGCCGTTGATCTAAGCACCGTGATCTGGACCATTGGAAAGTGAATGTAACATAAATCATGAGCGGAGAGATATGAGCTTGGGGAAAAACTTAGGATAAAAGCATTTGAGGGGTTTTTCTTCAACTTTCAAAGAGATACCACCATGGGGCTTCGAACAAACTACTCCTAGGCATTTGGGACATGGTGTAACATCTTCATCAATCTGTTTTCATGGGTGGTGAAGCAAATGAAACAACTAACCTACATGCAAACCTATCTTCCTAGGGAAATTAACCCAGATTAAACTGTTGGGTTAAGAAATTACTCTACCTAAGGGCTATCTGACCAGGATTAGACAGTCTAGTTAGATGTATTCACTAATCTAACCTAAGGGCTATCTGACCAGGATTAGACAGTCTGGTCAGATGTATTCACTAATCTAACTTAAGGGCTATCTGACCAGGATTAGAGAGTCTGGTCAGATTTATTCACTAACCTATCAACATTGAAATTTAAAAGAACTTGGTCATGCTTGAAAGGTATGACCAAGTTACTATTATTACATGGGGCTTTTGTTTCAATTCTTTTATGCCCTCTTTTATTTTTCTTTTTTCTTTTCTTTTTCTTTCCTTTTTTCCTTTCTTTTTCTTTCCTTTTTTCTTTTCTTTTCTTTTCTTTTTCTTTCCTTTTTTCTCTTCTTTTCTTTTCTTTTCTTTTTTCTTTTTAAAATCATTGGTACAATGAAAAATCAATGGCCAATAAAAACACTAGATACGGAACATATCCATAATATCTAAGTCATAAGTTGATTCCCATAATTTATGGGGTGATAACACTTGTGACCAATTAACCTTTTCTTGTTCTAGATGCAATGCCTTAGCCTTGTAGTCAAATGCCTCTTGTCGAAATGCGTCTTTTTCCTGTTCTAGAGAAACTGATTATGTTGTTTGTGGATGCTTTATGGCAGACATTTTCAGTTTCTTCTTCAAGCTTTGAATCAATTTGTCCTTCTCACCCAATGAAGATTTCACCCCTTGGGGGCCTTCAAATTCCAGCCTCTTGACTTGAGTCTGCCAAGCTCTCCTAGATGCTTTTTCTTGCCTCAACTTCCCTTCCAATTTCATTGCATAAGATGATAGCTTTGAATTCTTCAATCTTAGACTCAAGTAATCAGAATACAACATATCACTGATATTCCTATGGAATTTGACTTTGTCTGGACCACTGATGTTGTCATACTTTATCTTGATCTCAGATACTTTGTCTTCATCTACAACTGCTATATTAAAAGTCTTCTTCTCAATATCCCTCACTGTGAACAGAGAATACTTGTGCTGAGAAATATTTTCCACTTTAGGGACTAACTCCCTCATCTCACCCAGGGCCATGTTTCCTTTCTCAACATATTATTTTTCCAAATCTTCTTTAGATTGATAAGTTGCCCCAGATGTCTTATCAAAGATGTGTTTTTTGTTGCTAAAGGTTCTTGAGCTTCCTTTACTTTGGAGTTTTCTTCCCTTTTAAACTTCTACAGTGCTAGTACCACTCTCCACCATATCCATATTTACTTGTTCTTTAGTCTCTTCCTCCTCTAAATACACTATCTGCAGAGATTGTGTAATCTTCATCTTCCTAGGAGAAGTCTGCTGATCATTGGTCCACATGGCCTCTGAACTGCTTCTCTTGCTGTAAACACTTAACTTGGGGACTTTGAATATAAGTTTCTGAGGAGCTTGTTGTGTTTAAATTTGTTGTAGGGTTTCCTCCACTTGCTGTGTTTGAGTTGGTTGCAATATTGTTTCCATATCAGCGCAGACTTCTAGATTTGCCAACTTATCAAAACCCTCAACATGTTCATGCTCATAAGGGGCATGTTTGTTCATCAGTATTCTCTTGGATATGATTTGATGTGGGTCATATCTTCTTCCTTGTAGTTGTGCAAAACCAAACTCTTTGAGCGTTGCTTGAAACTGAGATAAGCATGATCTAGTTTTGACAATGAAGAGGCCAATGATAAAAGGGAATTTGAAGTTGGAGGCTTTGTGCAATTTCAAGAAATGCTCTGTCTCATATATGATTCTTTTCCTGATGAATTCAAGAGAAAAGAATTTGGGGGTCAGAATAATAGGCAATAGATAAGGGGATTTATGACAACCATGAACCCAGATTACTGTTGAATGCATGAACAATACCCAGTCCCCCACTTTGTTTTCTAGATTTGGTTGTAGATAGCTCCTCATGTCATCTAGAACTCTAGGTAGGTTGGTGTTGAAAATCAAACTGTAAACCCTAGACATAACGTTTTTGATGAATATGAGCAATGTAATCCTCTTACATTCAGTTGATATGAATTTTTCATTAGGAAATTCTCTCTTATTGGTTTCCAGGAAAATCTTCAACAAATAGGTGTAATATCTGAAATGTCTTAGAGAGTGAAAATTCACTAGCTGTTTATGGATATTATCAGCTATGAACTGATAAAAAATGATATGGACCGACAGACCAAACTCTGACTGAAAAAATGTCAACAGGAAACCCAACATGACCTTGACCACATGTTTGTCATTATCTAGACCTAAAATTTGAGTCAACAGGGAACATACCCATTGGTCCTCACTAACCATTATACTCACATTCATTGGTAAAGACAGACTCTCTGAATGATGTTTTGGTTTGAAAATTGTCTGTAAAAATAGATCCCTGACTTCTGATGGACACTCTCTGTAGACCCTAATTATATTTTCTTCATCGAAAAGTTTAGACACTGTGGAGAAAGACTTTGGTATACCAAGGGAATCTCGAATTGATAGAATATCTATTGTACATAGGACCTCAGACCCTTGTTTATTTATGATGACTTTCTCTTCCTATGAATACTTCTCTATGCACCAACCTATGAATTCGGGAAAAGGGAAAGCAACTTCGATAGAATAAATGACTATGTTGGCCTGAATTGTTTTATGGAATGGTATACGCTTTCCCAGATTATCGGATAGATTTATTCTCGACACTAATATGGGAGAAATGGTGATTTTGGTGTCGAAAATGTCTGAATCTCAGTAAATTAGGGCTTCTTCATTCAACATAGCTTCTTTCTCTGGTCCTGAATATATGATAGGGTCCATGGCAGTGATGAAATATACCTGGAAATGGGTGGAAATGGCATGCAATGGCACGCTGTTGAGATACAGTCGAATGAAGGTGGCCACGCCAACTTTCAAATGGTCCAATATATTTGAAATAATAATAAAATACATGACAAATTCCCTTTTATACATTTTCCAAATTTTAGGGACATAAGGAAGTGGTTTGGGGAAACCCACTTTTCACCTCGAAATGCACCTAGTGGCACCACATGTTCCCGACTAAAAACCACGGTTTATATTTTAGCCCGCTTTCTGAAATGATCCTCGAACATCAATCTAGAGTGATCGTGATTTGTGACGTGTCGGGTCCTGTCACCTTAGCACCCCCACAAGACTTATCCTCATACTTCCAGATTTACCCCCTTCTCTAGTTTTTCGGGCTTCCAAACTGGTTTAGCACCTCACTAAGTCATGAAATCTTGATTTCACACAAAATATTAAATGGTGATAACACATAGCACAAACTATTCAGTCCATTTCATCAACGGTTTGGGTTTAACATGTCCTTAGGAAGATAAAATCATTACTTAGAGTCTACTCCTCTAACTGGTTATTCTTCCAGTCCCTATGGAGAGTTTGTTGATGCCTCCTACATCTCACACTTTTGATAGTGATCCATGTTAAGTCTATGCTTCCTGGGTTATCCATCTGTTTCATGCTTTTGTTCAAAGGAAGTATAAGCATGTGTTGACCATTTCTCAGAACTCTTGAATTTTCATGTCAGCCATCCCCTTTCAAGTGAATCTCATAATCACATGAAGATATTATCATTCCTCTCACCCTAGGCCTACTTTCATCATTGGTAGGTGACCTTGAACCCAACATATGGCATCTCCTCATTGGTCATTGACTGAGGGGTTTCCCTTATGTTTGATGGTAGGAAATCTATTTACACATTGGGATTTGTGTAGTGTCTTGGATTCCATTATCCCTATTAGTGGTTTCCTCTCCTTGTCGGTATTTTTCATCATTGGATGTTATTTAGAGTGTCTCTTTTGTGTACTAATTTCATTTGGTGCATGTGAGAGATGCACATGGTCGTTGGTTCGTGAACATCCTATTTGTATGAGCTCCTCCTAATCATAAAACTATTGCTTTGTACCTCGCATTGGATGATGAGATATTACTTAACACTCTCCTTTCAGTGGTTCTCCTTCCATTGACTTCATCTCATATATTCTGGAATCAATATCTAGAGTCCTATGAGTACCTAGAGGCTTGCAATAATCAATGACAGTTTCTCCCTCCATTGAAAGTTGGGAATACATCAATGTCTCCTGATTGATGGATTCTTCAAGTGTTCGACCTCAACACCCTTATTCATAGTTGTTGAATGTACTCAGTGCCTTGACACCTATTTTCATTATCGATGGGTTGTCTTGAGTTTGTTAACAATATACCTCAATGACTAGTAATCAAACGAAGTCTCATTGTGTTCAACTTCAACTCCTTTATTCACATAATGTACACTTGCACCTTCAATGGATAGTGTAAAACACCTGGTTTACAGTAGCAACACCCCATATCTGATGTTGTCTTTCATCAGACCAGTACCCATATGAATTCAGTGATCATGGAAGATCAAATTGTACTCCATTGTATAAAGATATCTTCAGTTGATTTTGAGACTAGACTCCGTTGTGTCTTGTTCATGACTATGAAATACTATGGCATATTTCCAGTTTGTATTTCCTATCCATGGCCATGAACAACTATTTAATATATATCCACATGGATCTGCAGTGTAATTCAGATTGGTAGCCATGTGTATAGAGTCAATATGAATTGTAATATTCTCATGAGTAACTAGTACTTCCATTTGAGTCTTCATTACTCCACTTTTGGGAATTATGATGCTTTTAAGACATCGTTGATACTCCTCTCACCTCACACATTAGTGGGCATCTGTTATAGAAAATGTCTCCACACTCCTTTCATCTTTCTTTGATGGTCTTCCATTTTCCTCTGCAGGCTTAAATTCCCATTTTTTCTCACTCCAGAGTCAAAAATACATATTTTTGTCCATATACGTGAGCTACAGTTAGAAAACTCACATATATGTGGGTTTCCCCATTATAACACGTGTACATTGGGTTGTGTGCTTAAAAATTAAAAAATATGTTGGGTTTCCATGCCATGTCATGAGATCCATGATACTTGACCTTCCATATATTGGAAATGCTCTGACTCGACTCTTCAATTCCATTTGAAGGCTATAAAT
Source organism: Picea sitchensis (assembly GCA_010110895.2). NCBI lineage: Eukaryota > Viridiplantae > Streptophyta > Pinopsida > Pinales > Pinaceae > Picea > Picea sitchensis. The sequence goes on from SNQJ01S0129571.1 coordinate 28,746, forward strand.
TGAGCCATATACAAGTCTTGAGATATCATTCATCATTGAGAGAAAAGATACTCTGGAGAAATTTCACCTCATATTGATTATGCATCCCTTTATTCTTGAAAGTCTAAACTTCTTGTGTTCAACCCCCAAGCTCTTCCTATCTTGAGATTGAGAACCTCATTGACTCCTACTAATTGTGAGCCTGTCTTTGTGGAGGATTGAAGTGGTGAAGCCCCAGCTAGAGGGACTTATTTTATCAGTTCTGATTTGTGTCCTTATAGAATTTTGTCACCTATCTACTTTTGTTGATTACATTAATAGAAATACTCTTTTCTCGTCCAATTATATGTCACAAATATTTGTATTACTTTCCATGGGCATCTTTGTTATGCATGTTAATGGATTAAATGATAGTTTATATGCTAACATTATATATCATTTCCACATGCTTGTGTATCTTGGTTGTTGAGGACAAGTCACAGGTATAAAGCTTTGGGTCGTGAGCTCAACTGTGGTCATCTTCAGATGTCCAAACGAGGTAGGCTTCTATCCTTCTCTTGTTAGCATTTTCATTTATCTATCATACTTGAGATTAGAGTTGATTTATGGGTGTTGTTCCATCTGTTGTGGTTTTCCCCTAGCCATAGAGACATTTTCCTCATAACAAATTAGATATAGGGATTTGGTACTTCATGTATGGCCTATTGTTGAATCCCTAGAAGGGAAGTGGTGAAGACGAAGTATTGTTGATCAAAGAAGGGGAACACTTCCTTGGGTGGGATAGGCATGTGGGGAATGAGAAACTGTATCCTAGTGGCTGCAATGGCACCTTGGACTAAGAATGTTTTCTTATTAATAGAACATAGATTGGCATTAGGAACCTTATTTCCCTATGGATTTTATGCCCCATCTCAGGGGTGACTTGTTACTGAAATATTATGAGTGACAAAGTCTATTTCTAGGAGGAATGTCTAAGTACTACACACAGTTGATGACTCTTCATTAAAAATAGGTGTCTCTTATGATCTTATTTTAATTATTGTGTGCTTGTTGTTATTTCGGCTATCGGTTATTTTCATGTTTAAAATTACATATACATATTGTGGTTATTTTTGTGAAATGTCATTGTTTATATGTGTTCCTTTTTTCCTGTAGAATGTGACATATGTGGGTATGACAGTTATGAGTGTTTTTTGTTAACTAAATGTATGGTTAAACTCTGCAATATCGTTTTCTTCTATACTATGGTTAAGTTTTAAGTTATGTGCTATGGTTAGAAGATACCAAGGTAGGATATAATTCGTTGTGCACAGTGAAGCATTCCATGTGTACAAAGATGATGGAATCTGTGTGCAGTATCATAATCATTGCATTTAGTAGTATTATGTGTACAGAGTAACTGTTCACACAATAATATATTAGTGCTATGAAGGACTATGCGCACAATATATTTTGTTACTTATTCTACTGTTATGATTGTATTAAAAGAAGTTTACTCATGGAGTGAGACCCAAGTCTATTATGGGCGCAATTCCTTAAGATCGTGCATAGATATTATAATACTACTTGTAATAGGGAGTGTTGTAAGTAGTATCTTCTCACTAAGATGTTGAAGTATATTTCTACAACAGTGAGTCTAGACATTACAGATTGGTGTTAGAACGATCGAAGTTGAGGTGGGTGGTGACATGGCCAATCCTGGAGGCTGGGGATGTGTTGATGGCCATAATTGACCATGATCAACATTAAGGAAATCACCCAGTCAGTGTTAGAAAAATAGGACCACAGAGTAATAGAGTAAAACAAATGCAGAAACAAAACATAGAAGACACTCAATACAAGAGAGACACAGATTTATGTGGTTCACCCAGTGTGGGCTACGTCCACCAGAGAAATTTCCAGGTCCTTCCTTTATTATTATCCAGCAAATGAAGGGATACAAACTACAACAAAACCCGTTGTAACTTCCTCTTCATTCTCTCACAGTCTCCTCTCTCCGAATAAAATATTCACCCTCACACATAGCCGCAATACATTTCCCTCATAAAAGAGGGTTGCCTTCTAGGGCAAACAACCCTAACATAATCTCTACTGTTATATCTGTGACCTTATAATGAATGGTCTAGATTTACAATGAAATTACAATATACTTTTATAAGGCAATTTTTGCTTCGGGGGCTTTGCCCCCGAACCCCCATCAGGGGATGCTGGGGGCCCCCAGACCCCCCCAGCCAGGGGGATGGACCCCGTAGAGGGGGTACCCCCCCTCTGCACTCCCCCGCGTGGAAGAGTGTACATACTTATGGGGTGTAAATACTTCATGGGGTATAGACACAGTTGAAAGCAAAGGACTTCTGCATCAGGAAGATAATCAGGCTCCACAACCAACAATATCCCACTTGGAGACTGATCTCAACAACTCCACTGCTGTTGTATATTCTAGACTTTGAACCTTCTTGGACCTGGAAAATTTCTCATCTTCATCTTCAATCTTGAAGACCAACTGAAACTGAGCAAGAACTCAGTTTCTCCATGGTTACTCCCT
>SNQJ01S0129571.1:33436-52760 GCA_010110895.2 Picea sitchensis
GTGGAAGAGTGTACATACTTCTGGGGTGTAAATACTTCATGGGGTATAGACACGGCTGAAAGCAAAGGACTTCTGCATCAGGAAGATAATCAAGCTCCACAACCAACAGTCAGGGCCCCAATTAGACCCTTATCCATTTGGTGTGGTGATTCTGACTGATTAAGTGGGTCCAGCTACCCTTTTTCCTAAAACTAATCTAAAATAAATGTCAATCTAATTGAAACTAATATAACCTAACTTTTTTCCTGTTGATGTATAATAACACTTGTTGCTATCAACAATCAAAAGGGAAGACTTTCCTTTTGTAGTTGCTTGAAAAGACAATTCTTGGGACTATCTTAAACGAGGGCTCAACCAAGCCACCGAAAAAATTGCTCCTATGAAAGGAGAATTTCCTTGAATCTCTTTTAATCTAGAATGTAGAAAATAAAGAATTTAATCTAAATATATTCTAAAGCTAAACTATCTTTATTGGGATATAGAAGTAGTTCTTTTATCCCAGTTAGGAGCAAGTGAATCATATAAATCTAAGCATGAGATAAATATAAGTGATTAAGTTATAGAAATAGTTCATATAACCTAATAACGATCAAAAACAATACTCACCAATATTAACTTAGTAAATAGTTACTGAGGAAAGATCAAATATGTATACTCACACCCAATATGGAGGATTAAAAGATATTGAACATGAGATAAGAAAAATATCTAACTAAGGAAATATTTCACATAGAAAGATAATGATTAAAGCAAATGCATACTAGTAGTGAACCTATTAAACAGTTAATAAGAAACTACAAATACACATACTCATATCCAAATGCTATTTAACAAATTCAGACCAATCATGAAGCATAGCTTATCAATGATTTTAATTAAACATAAGCTTGCATAACCGAAAATAGTGCACAATATACAACCTCATACTCATAAAGAATGAAATTTGTCAATAAAAAGGAATGTCTTTAATTATACTCAAACTAGATAATATTATCAAATTCTAAATACAATCAAAAGCCTTGAGAGTCTTCTATCAGTTTAGAAAACTCGACAATATTGCACTAGTTCTATAACTGATTTCTAACTCAAAATATAAAAGATTTCAAGAAAGATACTGTGATATCACAAGTCTCTCCTTCCTTAAGATCAACCTTTTTCCATCCATTCTTTCGTCCTCTGATCTCATTTCCTATTTGAACTTTTCATCCTTATTTTGTAAGTCTTTAAGAGTTTGTTTGACCTCTTTGATCTTTGGCTTCAAATATACATTTCTAATCTACAATCCAAACCATAGAACATGTTGGTCCTAAAGTTTGCACTTGATTGCTAAAGGGCAGAGCTAGGCAACCTCAAGTTTTGGAATGGTTTGTTTTTGATAAGTTAGGTTTGTTGGTCAGCTAATGGATAGATTTTTCAAGATTAGAAACCTGGTTGGACTAGACAAAAAATATGACTGGAGGTTTCTCTTAGATAATGGTATGCATTTTGATGAAAAGGTAAGGATATGGGAAGATAAACAAAGGAAACAACAACAAGAAATTCAATGCATTACTTGTTGTGTGAGAATTAAGACTCAAAAATAATATTTTAAGACCTAAAAAAATCCAGATACAAATCATCCAACAAGTTGCAAAATAAATGATCCTTTTACTAAAGCAATAGTTGATTAAAAAGTTGCATAACAACAAAAATATGAATTAAAACAATAGTTGAAAGGAAGAAGGAAATGTACATTGCACACATTCCAAATTTGCATCCAAGATAAGATTAAAACACATAAAGACTTGAGAAAGAAAACACAACTGTCATCAAGATATATATTCACTAGGTAGAGAGATTTACAATCATAACTACAGGTCCAACCAATTTTGATACTTTAATCTTCCACTAAAAACTAAACCATCAAACAATACAATTTTTTTTTATTTATCATTGTTGCAGAGGGTTTCAACCATCTTGAAAACTAAAGTTTGACTCTGCATAACCACCTGAAGACAACTCTTTGACTCGAGTGTATTCAATTGGGAACATAGTCATGATATACCTTAACTTAATATTAACAAAAATATGGTTCATATCAAACAAAAATGACCACTTATCATGCTTTGACAGTAATGTCTCGAACCTAGAACAACTAGAATTCTAAAGTGCAAAATATAATTGTTGTTTGTGCTGGAGTAAAACTATCCTTAACAAAAAACACTATGACAGATCAGACTAACTAGAACTGTGCATGAGTACCCACGTGCACTCCAACTGGAGACTAACTGGGAGATATATTTATTATCTAGCATCATCCTCATACTCTTTCTCTTTAACAACAATAGTCTACTTTAGATTCTCTCCTTCAAGAAGAAGTAGGTTTTATGATACTTTCTTTGTAGTTTTTGGTACTTCTTTTGAAACTTTGAATTTTGATTTTCCAACTCTTGAATCTGTTGTTGCAAAGTCTAAATTTGTTTCTTTAATGCTTGCACCTGGTGCCTGTTAGTTATACCTTCATCAACCTCTGCCTTTGGTTTAATTAAAACCTGCTTCTTACCTCTCTCTTTTAACCCCAACTCATCATCCATGGCATATTTACTGTGATCAACTAACATTTTGATTTTTCTAGACCTCATTTCATATCTGTGTAATACTTCATACCCTCTTCCATGTTCTTCTTTCATAGACCCTTGCATTTCTGATATGTTGTCCTTGATCTCAGGTTTGATTTAATCTAAAATTTTGATGGAGGGTAACCCTTCATTTGGGGAAATTCCATCAGAATCATGCTTGGGATCTGGGCCAAAGTCCCCTGCATCTTGTTGTAAACTTGAAACTACAGGGTATTCTTTTTTCACATTTGCAAATTGCACCCCTGAAGTTTTTCGTTTACTAAATTTAAACTTTCCTTTATCCCCTGTCATTTTCTTTAGTGTATGGACTACCATTTCTTCCATGTTGGAAAATCCAAAGCTTTCCTCATCTTCAATTACAACTGGTTGGGGGTCTTTCAATGATGGGTTAAATAGTTCCCTGGAATTCAGTCTTACCTGATTAGTAATTCTGGTTTTTCTATTGGCATTACTGAGAATTCCAAGGCCTTGATTCCCTTTCCTCTTTCTGTTTTTCTTGGCTTCAAGGGACTCCTTCAGTAAGGTTTCCATGGGAATAAAATCTGTATTAACAATTTTAGGACTGTGTTTCTTAGATCTCATTTTCCCCCTCATTTTTTTTTTGGGAACTTTACCCTGCTGCATGGTGGGAGTCACCTGTTCATCTTCAGAATGGTTGGGTGATAATGGTTGTTATAGCAATATTTTCCTCACCCTATGAAATCTTGCACAGAGGGCCTTATTCCATTTCCCTATGTAGACTTATCATCCATGTTTGTAATATCCAGAGCCAAAAATACAAATTTTTCCACTTGTATGCATCTTGCACACTATACAACATGCGTATACGTAGGCTTCTCCACTACATCCCACGTACATCGATATTTGTGCCAAAAATGAAAATTAAATATTGGGTTTCCATGTCACGATAGGAGATCTCTTATCCTTGGCCTTCCATATACTAGAAACATTCCGACTCGACCGTTCAGTTCCATTTTCAAGGCTATAAATGGGCTAATTTCGAGCTATGGAAAAGGGAGAAAGAATTCAACTTTGAGAGAAAAGTTACTCTGGAGAAATTATTTACTTCATATTGAGTCTGCATCGCTTTTTCCTTTAAGTCTGAACACAGTGTTCAGCCCCCAAGATCTTCCTTTATTGTTTGAGAAACTCATTGTTTCTCTCTTATGAGCTTGCCTTTGGTGGAGGATTGAAGTGGTGGAGGCCCATCTGGAAGGAACTTAGTTTCTCGGTTCCAAACCGTGCAGACATGGAAGTCTGTAATATTTTCACTTCCACTGATCATTTATTAATAGAAATAATCCCTTCCCATCCAATTGATATCTTGCAAATATATGATTTATTATCCATGGGCATATTTTTAATGTTTATTAATGGATTTTCTATCTAATGTGCTAACCTTTTATATTACCACCATATGCTTACTTTGCTTGTTTGTTGAGAACTAGTTGCAGGTATATAACTTTGGTTCAAGTGCTCAATAGTGGATTTCATCGAACATCTGGACGAGGTAGGCCTCTTTCTTATTTCTCTTTCATATTGGTTTATATAGAATATGTTTGTGATAGAGTTGATTTATGCAGTCGTTTCCATCTGTTGTGGTTTACCCCAGCCATAGAGAGATTTTCCTCATAACAATGGCCCTTGTGGGGTATCCTGTACCTGTTGCTACTTGCTAGAAACCCTACTTCCTTTATTTTCTCTTCATTTTGCAGTGGAATATATCAACTGCATTCTATGGTTTTCCTCCTTCACTAGGGTGGCTGATTTGTTTCTTCTTGATGGGGTACCCTTTGTTTTGGAGGCCTTTTTCTTGTTTTTTGTTTGTTGTGCAGCCTTTGATGATCCACTAGGTTCAGGGGAAAGTGTCCCTTCTGGATTGTCTTCATATTTTTCACCCTCATTCTGTGGATCATACTACTGTTCTTGTTATTGTAAATATATAAATTGCAGAAAACAGTCCCATGCCATTTAAATTTTACCCAAGGAGAAAAGCACCATAATTTTAATCAAACCTTGATGATACAAGCTTCTGTGAGAAAACTTGAGGTGGATCTAACCCCTTCTGGCCATCTTGGTTAAACTCTTGCGTAAATAAAAAAAGGTAAATTTAATTCTTTATCCCCGCTTAGGTGCATGAGAAATCAAAGGTGGTAACAATGCACAAGAGAAAATCAGTCCTCACCTGTGATGTATCTATATACTATTGTGAGGGTACCTTTCCATTCCTCCTTTATCTATGTGATGGAAATTCCCTGGCTCTAGTCGGGGTACTGGTAATCTGAAACCAAAAATTTATTTCAAAGTTCTAGGGGTAATTTACCATTCTTAAACCACCTTTCTCTACAGACCGGGAGAGCACAGGAAGCTCCTATGAAATGTTCTGTAATGTGGATATAGGTGTCCTTGAGTTGAGTTTGGAACCCATCGAAAGTTTGTGCAAATAATAGAGCCACACCTGTATGGTATCCCTCAAATGCACAAATAAAGTCGTACAATTATTCCTTGACAAAAATATCTATGATTTCTGGGACATCTTCAAACAACTCGAGCCCTTGTGGATTTGTTCTATTTAGCTATTGTTGCGTCTCCTTTGTTACCTAAATGAGAAAAATGAAGACACTTACAAGCCCAGTTGGGTCAGCTAGGTAAGATAGTAGTGAATGCAAGAGTTAGAAACATCAAGCATAAGAAATAAGAAAAAAAATAAACTAAGAACAATAAAAGAAACTAAACTAGAGTGCATAAGGACATTAGAATAAAAAACAAACAACATTCATGACACCAATGGATAGGATTGTATTAGTGGAAAGAAAACACCAAATAGAAAGGGAGACTTATGGGTCCTCTCTTCCTCCAAGGGAGGGCTCTTGAACCCCCAATGATTGATATCTTCTTACAACTATCAAACTTGAAGGAAATGGTGAAGAAATCCCAAGCTCATTCACTCAAGAGGTTATCTGAATAGCTCAAATGAAATGATTCTTGCATGCTCTTGATAAGGAAAGAGGATCCTCCAAGAGAATATAGGTAGCATAACAATACAAATGAATTCCTTGAAAATATAGTGCACGCATGGCCTCTTTTTATAGCAAATCTTTGAGGCATTATTCAACCAGTATTTAGTGTGAACAAGGGGCTCTTTAGGGCACCCTTAGGTATTTGACCAACCCCCCACTCAGATTGAGCTCGGATTTGGGTGTCAAATTGACTTGGGAGATGAACCAGAAGTGTGTGGAAGGCCAACCAAGATCATAAATGCATTGTTTTGAGGTATGCGCAGATTTTAGTGTCCATAGTCACACATCAGGTGCATGTGCACTTTTCTGGCGTTTTCAACTAGTGCACGTGCGTGCGCTTCCTGTATATCCTTAGCGCATGCTGATTTTATAACTAGTTGTATAGTTTTGATCCCTTTAGAAATACATTTTTTGGGCCATGGATAAACTAATAGGTGTTTGGAGTTGTTGGATTCCTGTAACCATTTGCGGATTAAATTTTAGTGATAACAGATGCCCCCTGATGTATGAGGTTAGGAGCATACGTATAGACGAAATACATCAATGTTTCTTCTACTGAGAGTACCATTGTAAGAAAGAGTGTTGAGGGGAGTTGCAAGAGCAACCCATTGGAGGGATAGGGGAACCTATAGAACCCAAACCTTTCGCAAGGTGTGAAAAATAAAACTGTGTACAAACGAGGTGGGCATGCCCCATGCTCGTGTCATGTAACTCAAAAATGTGTAATACAATAACTGAAGCTGTGTGTTGGTGTAGATGAATGCAGCACCCTCGAGAGCGTGTTGATAATAGTAGAGAACAATTATGATGGTGAATAAACTATGAAAAGAGGCGATGACACCTATAAGAAGTGTCGCGGATTCGCAGGCATTGATAGCCTAACAAGTTTCAGAGGTCTTCGGCGAATATGAAAACAACTACAATAATCACAAAGTAAGACCCACCGCAACATGAGAAATTTTTGAAGTCGAATGTGGTGGGGGTCAATGATAGCATAGAGAAATGATGGTTCTCTCTGTGTTGTCGAGACTCCTCATTGTAAAGGTAATGAGAGTCAAGATATTGTCACCCGTCTGGAAACTGTGCTGATGTCGACAGAAAGGGAGACACAACTTAGAGAAGCGGGGGGATTCATGAAATCCACTGAATAATATGAGGAACGAATGAGTAACATGGAAGAAGTCCAGGAGTGGTGAGACTCAAGACTTCCCTTGGTTGGGGAGATATGTAAAGTGGTAGCAACCATGAAATTGAATCTAGCATCAGGGGGATGACTAGACGAGGGTAAATTGTGCCAAAGGAGTGACAAAATGGACAAACAAAGAGATCAAAAGGTGTATGGACTATAAGATAATCAAGGTTTATGGATAATTTCATTGATGGGAGGAAGTGAAAAAATCCCCAACCAAGGATGACAAGGGTTTCTTTTCTGGAAAAGGAAGGTCGCTAAAGACGACAACAAAAAGCTATGTAAATGCGGGAAGACGTTTTTGTACCATTACCGAAAGAATAAAGAATAAGTTGGGATAACTCTGTAGATACAGAAATGGGTGCACCAGTGTAAGATGGCTTGGTCGATGATGGCACAAGTTGCTTGGGAAACAGGTGGAGGGTGGGGGCCCCATAGGTGGGTTTCTGTATTAGGGAAGTGAATGGAGGATAATCTGCAGATGGGCAAACTGAACGTGGATGAAATGGATGGTTAATTATACTTCGGGGGTGCAGTCAAAATAGAACCATGATGAGATAACTAGGGAGTCCATTGGGAAGGCTATAAAAATGAGGAGAAGGAGTATGTGGTTGGTTCTCAAAAATGCATAAGACTATCGGGACTCCCATCCCTAAAGGGTGAAAAAATCATGAGTGTCAAAGTGCCAATGGGGACTAGAAATGGGACAACTCATGTGGGGGAGAGTGTTACCGCGTGACAGTACCAAAATGCAGCAGAGGTGACAATACTACAGATCCGGATATAGGGACCCTAAAGGTAAATGTCGGAGGGTGTGACTGGAGATGCAATTGAGATTCAGAGGGAAAGATTGCATGCCAATGTCAATCATATACCTAAAGGGGTAGTGCTGATGCATGATGACCAAGTAACCACATACATGAAAACTGAATACCCGACGTGAATAATATCTGAAATAAAGAACATATAACAGTTATTCAATAATGTGTGAATATAAGCATGCGTACCTGAGCGTGAGTATGATAAAAATGCTCCTTGGGGGCCTAGGATGGATGGTGGCCCAGGGAATATGATTGTGTAGGTGGTGGGACTCTAGTCTCGTGGTTGAATATGGATCGAAAAATGGATGCTCAAAACTCTCACGACTCAGCGGATCAGTGGGGGTCAGCTGAGGATTATGCAGAGGGAACTAGGGGGTGAGAATTTTTCTTAGGGCTTGATGTTACACTCAAGATGGTGAGGTAACTTGAAAAGTGTTGAGATGTGGACTCAGGGGATTTTGCCTTGGGTCCATCTTGGTAGCATGGTTTTTGGAGAGGGTGCCCATGTTGTGCCCTAGAGTGCTACTAGACACACTTGGTTTGCGAGAGCTGTGACTAAGGTGGTGGGCGATGATCTTGGTCTGTCACGATGGTGGGGAGGGTGGCCACTATTTTACGGTTGAGACTGCATGGGTGTGGCGCCAGATGCCACAAAACATACTCCAATTCCCATACAGTGGGGTGGATTTCTGGGATGACCCAGAGATGGTGTTACCCCCAGGAGAGGTATGATGCTATATTTGATGTTTTTATCTGTAGATAGTATAGCATGTTATTTATGTATAAATAGATGATGATTCTATCACTTGTTTGTTGTGTGTGTAGATGTGGGACCTCGCGGGTGTGAGGTTGAGTTGGTTAGAGCACCGACTCATCAGGGGCCTGTGAGACCACCGTGGGGAGAGCCACGGATAGGGGAGAGATGACGATGGGATGAGACTGGTGTGGGGCCAGCAGGTTATGAGAGAGAACACAGGAGGCACCATTTTGATGATCCAGGTGCAGGTCCATCGCATTCTCCTCCGGCGGGGGGTGGGGGAGAGTTAGAGGATTTTCGTCGCCAATTAGAGGCGATACTACAGGGAGTGCCTGAGGGGATGTGGGTGTGTATCTAGGATGAAGGGGTCTTGGAGAAGTGTATTGGTCTTCCGGCAGAGTCACGTGCTCTAATCCACAGGGCAGCTGTAGCGGGGGCGACAATGACTGGGCGGTTGCCCCCAGGGCCTGAGGGACCTATAGCTGGTGGGGTACCTCCTCCAGAGAGAGGACCAGGTGGTAGTGCTCTAGAGGCGCTATGAGTGCCTCTTTATATGTGTTTTGGTATTTATATAGGCCTGCGAGCCCATTTTGTATATGGTGTGGTGATGCCAGTTTTGTATCTATAGGGGTGAGGTGGTTCACCGACCTACAAAAGTTGTACATGTACTATTTTTTGTAAACATTGATGGCACATTGACCGATATATATNTATGGATATGCATTTTGGTATCTTTGTGATGTTCAGATGTGTTGATGTTTTTTGTTGATGATGTCTATTTTATATGCTGTGACAGATTTGTGATGGTTTATGAATGTGTAAAGGTATTTTGATGTGATAAATGCCAATCTAACACTAGGTTAGCCATATTATCTTCTATTTGATTTAATTGTCTTGGAATATGTGAAAATGTGATTGAATAAAAATGTTGAGATAAAATTCTAACTTGCAGGTATTTGCGGAAGAGGCAAGGATCACGGACACGGTACACATTGTTTCCATGAGTTGGGAATTTAGTAAAATGCTAAGGTGACGAATATGGAGGTGACTAGCCTCGGTGAGGAGGCCAATGACGGTTGTGTATTCTTCTTGGCTGTTGTTTGATGATCCCAAACATATGCCGCTGGAGTGGAGCAGTTCATGTGAGGGGGAATAGAGGGCCCAAGAGGCCGAAGTGAGATTCTGTGTCCACCGACTAGCTCCATCGGCCTAACCGATGTGGTAGGCCGATGGAAGAGGCATCTGTCAATAACACACATGGTATATTAGATGCAAGGCATGGAAAAAAGAAGATTAAAACCTCTACAAAAAGCATACAAAAATAAGAAGCCTAGTGTAGAATGGCTACGCTCAGGCATAAAATTTCTTTAAGTACAACCAATTGACAGGTTCTTTGAGAGGGTGGCCTTCGGGAGAAGCCAGAATGTATGCACCTTTAGTGAGGCAATGTTGGATGATGTAAGGTCCATGCCATAGTGACTCAAATTTTCCATGGTCGAGGGTATCGTGAGCGATATTGTAAGCAAGGATGAGGTCACCTTCGTTGAAAGAGCGAAGGTGGACATGGCGATCAAATGTGGCCTTCGATAGTTTTTTGGCTACCTTGTTGTTCTGTAATGAATACCGATGGTCTTCATCCAGTGACTCTAAGTTCAACAATCGCTGCTCCAATGGAGCAGTGTCGGGTAATAACTCAATAGTGGTGCGTAAGGTGGGAATTCCACACTCGATGGGGAGAGTGGCCTCGACCCCGTGGACTAAATGAAATGGTGTGAAACCAGTGGCAGTTTTAACTGTTGTGCATAAGCCCATAGCGTGGAAAACAACATATGATGCCAATTGGTCTTACCTTTGTTAATCATGCGCTGCAACATGGTTTGGAGGACCTTGTTGACTACCTCTACCTGTCCGTTGGACTGAGGGTAGTATGGGGAGGTGAAATCGTGGGAGAAGCCTAACCTGGATGAGAGTTCAACGGAAATCTCATTCTTGAAATGTTTCCTATGATCAGAGACTAGTTGTAGTGGTACTCCAAAGTGGGAGATGACGTGGTTAAAGAAAAAACACACTGCAGTGTCAGCGGTGTTGTTGAAGGTAGGCATGGCTTCAACCCACTTGGTGAAGTAATTGCCTCCAACAAAGATGTATTTGTGTCCATTGCTAGATGGAGGGTTGCAAGTCATGAAGTCTATTCCCCATTTGCAAAAGGGGTTGACAGTAATGACTGGGTGTAGAAGAGCGAGGGGTGCTCATGCTTTGTTGGCATACAATTGACATTTTTCACATCACTTCACAGCATGGATGCAATCGTAAAATAATGTAGGACAAAAGTAGCCGATGCAAATGATTTTCTGAGCGGTGGACATCCCTGAGAGGTTTCCGCTGTGGCAGCCATTCAAGACTCGATCGACCTCGTTGATAGTCAAACATCGATGGAGTATGGTGTCGACCCCTCGCCGATATAAGCTATCACTGATAAGTAGGTAGTGGGGGGCCTGGTGATGAATACGTCGACGATAGTCCTGAGAGAGGTGGTTGCCAAATTTTTGTGTTCGGTGGTAGACAAGAAGATCGCCATACCAAGGATCATCCGAGGGAATGTAAAAGAGCTGTTCATCGGGGAAGTTGGTATTGACGGGGCTACTAGTAGTATCAGATGGAAATGTCATAATGAGTTCAGCAAGGACGAGGGATTTCTTGCTCTTGGGTGTTTAAAATTCGAGGTCATACTCCTGAAGGATGACGATCCATCGGGAAAATTTACCATTAATTTGTTGGAGACTGAGCAAGTATTGCATGGGGTTGGAATCTGCTACAACTTTAGTAGTTTGAAGCAGAATATAATGGTGCAGTTTTTGGACTGGAGGACAACTGTAAGGGTGAGATTCTCTTTGTGATTGTATTTCAAGGGTGTCCCTGAAAGATTTTTACTAATGTAGTAAATTACATGATCACAATCATCATCCCCTAGTTGGATGAGAACTCCTGCTACTGAGACAGCTGAGGCCGATATGTAAAGGATATAGTCATGGTCATAGTTAGGTGGACTAATCAACGAGGTGTTGGAGAGTGTTTTTTTTAAGATCATCAAAAGCAGTTTGGGCATGTACATCCCATCGGAATGGGATTTCATGGTGTAGCAAATGAAAGAGGTCGTGTGTGCAAGTGGCGTAGTCTGAGACAAAGCATCGTAGAAAGTTGGCTTTGCCTTGTAGGCTCTGCAGTTGGCATATTTTTTGAGGGGGTGGAATTTGTGTGATGGCTTGGACCTTAAGGGGGTCTACAGTGATGCCACATTGGGAAACAATGAACCCAAGTAGGCATCCAGTGGTGACACAGAATACGCACTTGATGGGGTTCAAGCGGATATTGTATTGACGACACCTTTGGAAGATGATTCATAAATTGTCGAGATGTTGAGTGTGTTTCTTGGATCGAGCTGTGAGGTCATCCAAGTATGAGAGGATGATATGAGCCAGATAATGAAAAATGTATGTCATCACCCATTGGAAAGTTTCTCCAGTGTTCTTGAGGCCAAAAGGCATGACACGATATGAAAAAGTGCCCCAGGGGGTAGTGAATGCGGTTTTGTATTGATATGCTAGGTGAATATGAATTTGGTTGTAGCCTGAGAAACTGTTCATGAAGAAAAAAGCCTCGTGGTTGGTGCAATCATCGATAATTTGGTCGATGAAGGGAATTGGAAAGTTCTCTTTGGGACAGGCATGATTGATATCGCAAAAGTTCATATAGACACAGATAGTGCCCTAGTTTTTGTTAACCAGGACGGGGTTGGAGACCCATGACGTATATGAAATGGGGTAGATGAACCTTGCAATGCGTAATTTGTCAATCTCGGCCTTGATGGCTGCTGCTTTGGATGGGTGTAGTGGATGTTGCTTTTGGCAGACAGGTGTGATATCAGGCCAGGTGTCTATACAATGTTCAACAATAGAGGGATCAAGGCCAGGCATCTCTGTGAATGACTAGGTAAAAATGTCCCAGTATTCCTGGAAGAGAGCTTTGTAGGCTATAATTTCTTTAGGAGATAGGCTGGGGAGGACCAGGAAATGGGAAGTACGAATTATGTTGTGGAAATGATCCATAAGGTACATAGGAAGGCGCGACGCTTTCACTTGTGCTGAGGGTGTAAGCAGGAGTAGAGGGGTTCCCAAAACTAGGTTGAACAACCAGGCGCGTTATGGGTCTCGACAGGGGTCAACTTATGGGTGGAGGAAGGGAAATAGGGTATGGTTGTTGATAAGGAGGAGGGGTGTAGTAAGGATTTCCTCCATATATCGATGGATATGAAGGTGTACCATACATGGTAGGTTTTGGGGGGTATGGATTGTGGTTTGTTGTGGTACCAATCAATCCATCTGTGGAGTGAGACATCCCAGGTTTGTCCTGGCCAAATGGCATGAGTCTCGGGGCATCAGGTAGTACCGTATATAAGTATCTTGACTCTGAGTAAATGAATTTGAACTGTTGGTCCTAGTCAATGGCTTCTTCTTCAGACTGGGGGAAGGTGGCAGCCACATCTTTGGCAAGGAGGGAAATAAGTGACTTGAGAAACCAATTGAGGCATTGTTGCTTGGTGGCTTCTGCTTTGCATAGACTACGTCGTCGACGCCATTCATGGATGTGATCAGCAATGTGTGTGGCGTAGGTTTGTTTAAACTATGAGAGTAGTTCGAGACCATTTTCATGACAGATTAGTAGTTGAAAGAAGGTCAAAAATTATTTGGCCAAAGATTCAAAGGTCACATGGGACCCTGATTTTTCTTCTACATACCACTTGGATGATGGGCCAATGAGTGTGCGTTGAAATAATCTCAATCGAATGGAGTCATCCATGATGTTGTTTGAAGAGCACCATAACTGAAAGGTCATGATATGGTTGGTCGGTTCGTCTCCCGCTTTTCCTTCAAACTTGGGGATGTCTGAGGGTAGTTTGGTAGGCATTGTAGGCCAAGTGGGGTCGTGCAATATAGGATCATTGGTGAGCTTAGTCAGATCCAGTATATTGATGGAATCCAAGTATGGCATCTGGGGTGGTGGTGGAGGATTAGTTCCAGCCATGGTGTGAGTGTTATGTGTACCTAAACCATGAGGGGGGCTAGATGGAGTTGTACTTCCCCTTTGAGAAGAAGTTGGCCCCCCACTTCCGTGTAAAGGAGAGCGAGTGGATGGTTGACCTTGGGAAGTGGAACCAAGTAAATTGGAACCAAGCAAAGCTGATCCCAAGACATTAGCACTCACAAGGGTGTGAAAAGGTGGAGCCAATGAGTTGGCAAGACTAGGAAATCCTCCTAGAAGAGGAGGGAGATTTAGCAAGTGTCTGGAATGGTGGGGATTTTGTGGGTCCCCTATGATGTCCGACTAGACAAGTGGATGTGTGAAAATGGTGATGAGAGCAACAAATGAACAAGAGTCTTTGCTATAATTTTTGGACCTTCATAATATATTTCACAATTGTGTGTAATCATAAGGGTATCATACATAAATCAATTGATAAAGAAACATGTATGTGCATAGGTGGATTTTGTTCACATGGGGTAACAAAGAAAACAAATGCTTGTGTCCTAAAAGATGTAGCATCCTTCCTCTCAAATAACACTGGACCTTCCAATAACACTCGACAGTGGGGTCTGAAGCCACCAGAAGAGGAACTAGTGGAGGATGAATTATTCAGTTATAATGAGGGGTAGAGAGTGCATATCCTAAAAGAGCTGGCGATATTTCCCAATAGTCACACAAAATCTGATCAAGGTGCAAATGCAGCCCACAATTGCCACCCGGGTAGATGTCCTAAAATTTGGTCACTAGGTACCTTGATCAAAGTGCGACATTTAGATTTTCAGCCTCAGAAATGCATCATGGGCTGGATCCCGTCCAAGAGGTGGGTGCCTCAAGGGGGGACACACAGAACAATCGGACCTCAGCCTTCAACCCTTCATGGGTATATCCCTGCCTTATGGTGTAGGAACACTTGACTTGGAGGATTTGAAAGTTCCCTATTTGTCAACTTCTACTGTTTTGGTGATATGAGAACCAGATAACGGGGATTTATTTGGATGCCTATCCCCGAGATACTACCTAGACTAAAAAAATTCTTTTAGCACCTCCTGTGGAGGAAAACTTAGTGAGTTTTTTAGAAATATTTTAGGTGTGGTTGTTTGAAAGATTGGGGGTGTGAACCAACCTCATTGAAATTAAGTGGGAGTGGATAGTCTTGTCAAGAAAAGGGTGGGGTGTTTTAGAATCCTGTTGGAGGAAACTTACTTCAATCTCCACGATTTCTAGATAAAACTATGTGAGTGATTGGTGATTTTGTGTGTGAACAAGTGAAAGTGTGCCAAGTTTTTAATAATTTAGGTGTCACCTTGTTGCATGTGGACTTCATGTGGTCCTTACAAGTCTTGATTACCTAAGTTACTATGTGTCATTGGTACAACCTTGCAGAATTTTAAAGTCCTTAGGAAACTAGCATGTGGACATGTGGGTCCTTACCAATTTTTTAACTACCTATTGTGATTTAATCTAAGAAAGCTTTAAAACTATCCTAGATTGTGGACGTATGGGCATGTATGGGCCCGTTACAAAACCTTTAAACTTCCCTAGTGATTTAATCTAAGAAAGTAAATTTCAACAATATCCTATCTTTGTAGCATGTGGGCATGTATGGACCCTTACAATATTAAGATGTGTTTGAAAAATAAACTAAGATGAGTCCCAAGGGGGGTTGTTTTCCTCTCCTAAATATTTTGTCTTTTAAGGGAGATGAAATTTTCCCTCAATCATTTTTCTGATTCTCAAGATCGCTCTATGGCGCGAGAGAAGAGCATACTCAATGATCGATATCCAATTTATGGTCCCAATGAAAGTTTTATATGTGATATAGAATTATTCCAACGTAACTTTAATCAAAGCAAGCCATCCATGTGGAAAAATGAAAGAAAAAGAGGAAATAATGATTTTAACCCCCTAAGTGCCTATGTTTTGACTAATCCCTTCATATAGAGAGGAAATCCAAGTGTGGTGCATATTACAATGTGCATGGAATCAAGTTCAAGAAGGCTATGGGCCCTTCATAAATCACAAAAAACCTTACAATGTGTGACTTTCTGGACAGATGCATAGGTCGCAAAGTACACAGAGGTGCATGTGGCACCAATGCGCAGATTAGAAACAACTTGTTAACGCAAGTGCACAGAATGCACTGCGAAACACAGAGGTTTGGCACACATGCACTGAAGGCACGCCTGTGGGTCAAAAACCCGTTCACTTTCTGTTACACGGTTGTGAAGAAAATTTCGGATGAAATTCTCTCAGCTCAGCTTTGAATTTGATTTTTTGTAGGCTAGCTTGGGCCATTTATGGTTCTTGCAAGTTAAATAAACAAAAGGAAGTGCTCAAATAACCCAAATGGGGGAGAAAGTTGATACCTTTTCCTAGTGGAGTCGCCAATCTGTTGCGTCTCCTTCGTCACCTAAATGAGCAAAATGAAGATGCTTACAAGCCCAGTTGGGTTAGCTAGGCAAGACAACAGTGAATGCAAGAGTTAGAAACATGAAGCATAAGAAATAAGAAAAAAAATAAGCTAAGAACAATAAAATAAACTAAACTAGAGTGCATAGGGACATTAGAATAAAAAACAAACAACATTCATGCCACCAATGTATAGGATTGTATTAGTGGAAAGAAAACACCAAAGAGAAAGGGAGACTTATGGGTCCCCTCTTCCTCCAAGGGAGGGCTCTTGAACCCCCAATGATTGAGATCTTCTTACAACTAGCAAACTTGAAGGAAATGGTGAAGAAATCCCAAGATCATTCACTCAAGAAGTGATGTGAATAGCTCAAATGAAATGATGCTTGTATGCTCTTGATAAGGAAAGATGATCCTCCAAGAGAATATAGGCAGCATAACAATACAAATGAATTCCTTGAAAATATAGTGCACCCATGGCCTCTCTTTATAGCAAAACTTTGAGGCATTATTCAACTAGTCTTTAGTGTGAACAAGGAGCTATTTAGGGCACCCTTAGGTCTTTGACCAACCCCCCACTCGGATTCATCTCGGATTTGGGTGTCAAATCAACTTGGGAGATGAACCAGAAGTGGGTGGAAGGTCGACCAAGATCATAAATGCGTCATTCTGAGGTATGCGTGGCTTTTAGCGTCCACAATCGTGCATCGAGTGTATCTGCGCTTTTTCGGCATTTTCGACTGGCGCACGTGCACACGCTTCCTATATATCCTTAGCGCATGCTGATTTTATAACTGGTTGTGTAGTTTTGAGCCCTTTAGAAATACATTTTTGGGCCATGGATGAACTAATAGGTGTTTGGAGGTGTTGGATTCCTATAACCATTTGCAGACAAAATTTCAGTGATAACAACTGCCATCGGTCTCGGGGAGATACTATTTTGTGTTGACCACCTCTACTAGATAAAACGAGCTGAACGTGGAATTTGTTCTAAAGTAATTTAACACCTGCAACTATATGAGAACTAGAGGTGCAACTTGCATGATATTAACACGAACTGTGTAATGATGAAACCAAAGGTAACCTTTGATGAACTTGAGTGCACATGAGCATGCATGTGCATGAAGGAACCAACAAAGAATTTTCAAATATTTTTTTTTTTTTTGAATGTTTAAATCATTTAAACAACGTGCTTTCCTATTGTTTACAAGAACAAGCATGTTCTTACAATCGATGTTTTTCTGCACTAAAAATGATCGATCAACCTACTATAAGCTCAGTAATGATAATTCAAGATGACATATGTTATTAACCCAAATAATAACATGCAATAACCTTCCAAGAAATCAAGAAAATGGTGCAAATTCAATAGAAGGCTAAAAACAATTCAAGCTGACTCATTAAACCATGGAGAAGAAATTGAGCAAAAATTAAAAATTTATAGATGTATAGGTTTTACACATTATTTTCATCACCCTTATGACCGTTAATGATGTAAACCTATATGTTGCCTTCAGAGGGGTCAGTGGCCTGAATTTCTGAAGAAAGAAGGGAGAAGAACATTTCCAGAGAGAAGAAGTTGTATTTTCCTTTGTAAAAACCCTATTAAGGAAGATCGTCGTAGGTTGCACTATACACAGGATGCGATGATGCCTGATTTCCGCACCCTTCTCTAAAGCTAGACTGCAACATCACCGCAGGATGCACTATAGCTAGGGTGTGGAAATTCCTGTACGTGGGAAAAACGAGCATATTCTATGGTGAGGTGGCCTCCGAACGGTTTGGATCTTACTTGCTTTCATGATTTAGTGGGATCATCCTAACCTCCTCACCTTATCCTCTTCGGTTTATAAAAGGAGAGGAGCTCTCATGGAGAAAGTTATATTGGTTTAAGCTTGAGTTTTGTAGATTGTAAATTTGGCTTGAAATTGTTAGCTTGATTAGAGTGGTTTTGAGCTTTGCTTTTTCAAGATAGATTGTGAGTAGCTATGACATCTACAGTCTCAGAATCTGTGGATTAGAAGTGTGTGGGAAGCAAGGAACTGTTGGAAGGAACTTGACAACATCAAGGCATTTTGTCGTATCTTTCTTCCACATTATTTAATACAGATATACTTTTCTTTCCTATATGAATCTTATTTTTCTATATTGTATGATTCCTTGATCACGTACATAGTTTCATATCAAATAGACTCTATTATTCTTGTCTTCGTTGGCTTGTGTTTCTTTGCAGATATTTCTCCATAAGCCTCACGACGAAGCTTGGATTTCATTGGCGAAGTTAGATCTTCAATATTTAAAAGGTATGTTCTAGATCCATTTCTCATTTGATAATTGAAATCTAAAGAAAGAGTAGTGTACTGTCTCATTTTGTTCTAGTTTCATAGTGAAGCTAGGGGGATTGATTTGTGTCTGCACTTAACAACTAGACTGATAACAAAATTGGCGACTCCACAGGGGATACAACTTGTTTTTGGTTTTTTGTTGTCCATTTTCCTTTAGCCCACCTTTTTCATTTTAATCTAGTCTCTAAGTATGTGGGGGATCCAACCAGACTCTTTGGATCTGAAATTTCATTTAGACTCTTTGTCCTTTTTCCAATTTTCTTTTGTTTATAGACATAGCTGCACTGTATCCCGTATGCAGCCTGCAGAAACCTTTAATCATTGCACCCTGACTGTTTAGAACGATGCAGACTCTCTGCAACCTACCCTATAGCTAGCTTGCAGAAACCTTTAATTGTCGCACTGTACCCTACTCCTGGGCTGTGACGTTGCCTGTAATTTTTTTTTGGATTGGGTCTTTTTGCATTCTGATATCCAGTTTTTCTTTGATCACCTGGGAGGAACTTTTGATGCTAGTATCTTTCTGATTTATGAGTTTAAGACTTGTTTTTGTTTGGTTTTCAGAGATTGAAAACCCTTCTTTGTCATTTTACTAGTCTTACTTCTTGATTTTTGTCAACAAGGATATAATATGTGGATTTAGATTTGAGTGCTTGATTGATAAAAGTCTTTGATTTGATTTAAGGTTTTGGGGTGATCTGTTGGGTCTGTTTATAGTTTGCTTGACAATCTTTCAATCTACTTTTAGCCATCTTTTCTTTGTTTTCTTTTGAAATATTTGGTCTCCTGCTTTGAGTGTCTTTCAGTTACAAAGCATTATTTTTTCTTTAGAATTATTTGGTGAAATAACTTCTTTTTATTTTATTGAATAATTTGTGTTAAAAGAGAAAATTTGTTTGGGTTGATTTGTTTTATAGAGATTTTCTATTGCTTTTAGCTATCTTTGAAACAATTTTTTTTTAATTTCTTGGTTTACATTAGATTGGGGGCATCCTTGCATTTGAAGTAGTGAAATTGCATGGTTTTTGGCATTTTTTGTTTTGGTCTTGAATTCTGAAAAAAAAATTCCCCCTCATGGTGGGG
>SNQJ01S0129572.1:0-25413 GCA_010110895.2 Picea sitchensis
TTGGGGCAACGCTTCCAAATTAAGACAGACCATCAAAGCCTCAAGTACTTTCTGGAACAATGCATTTCCTCCCAGGAACAACAAAAATGGGTGACTAAGCTCTTTGGATATGATTATGAGATCATTTACAAGAAGGGCAAAGAGAATGTCGTGGCAGATGCACTGTCCCAAAAATATGAAGACGAAGGATCCCTTTTTTCTCTTTCCTTCATTGTACCTGATTGGCTCCAAGCTGTGCACCAGGAATGGCTTCAAGATCCCAAAAGTTTGCATCTGATCCAGCAACTGCAGAACAAGACTCCGGCTCCCCTAAGGTACTCTTGGCTCCAAGATGAGCTCCGATACAAAGGTCTCTTGTATTTAAGTAAACAATCCAAGCTCAAATCCATGGTGCTTTCTGAGCTTCATGCTACACCCACAACGGGACACTTAGGGTTCACCAAAACATATGACCGAGTCAAACGCTCTTTTTTCTTGGATGGTATGAAACAGGACATCCGTAAGTTTGTAGCTGAATGTGAGGTGTGTCAACGCAACAAGGGAGAAACAGTCAAATATCCAGGCACCCTCCAACTGCTTCTGATTTCCCCTGCTATTTGGAAGGATATCTCTATGGACTTTATTACAGTCTTACCCAAATCAGGGAATAAATAAGTCATAATGGTGGTGGTGGATCACCTCTCTAAGTATGCTCATGTTTGCGCTCTTCCCCACCCATTTACTGCATCCACGGTGGCTCAAATTTTCATGGACCAGGTCTTCAAGTTGCATGGCATGCCACACTCTATTGTTTCCGATCGAGACCCAACTTTCACAAGCAATTTTTGGAAAGAATTGTTTAAGCTACAAGGCACACAATTGAATCTCAGCTCAGCTTATCATCCCCAAACGGATGGTCAAACGGAAGTTGTCAACAACTATTTGGAAACATATCTGAGGTGCTTTGCCTCTGAAAAACAACACCTGTGGGCTCAATGGTTACCCCTCGCCGAATGGTGGTACAACACTACATACCATACAGCCACTTGCATGACTCCTTTTGAAGCAGTATATGGATAGAAGCCACCTTCAGTTCTCTCATACTTACCGGGTACCTCGAAGGTCCAGGCGGTCGACCAAACACTTACAGTTCGAGAGGACATCCTTCATACCCTTAAAGATAACTTGGTCATGGCACATAATAGAATGAAGCTGCAAGCAGATCAAGGTCGCTCTGAACGTCAATTTGCAGAAGGGGATCAGGTGTTTCTGAGATTGCAACCATATAAGCAAACTTCCCTCAAGGCCGATCATTGTTAGAAGCTAGCACCCAAATTCTATGGCCCTTACACAGTTCTCAAGCGTGTGGGACAAGTCACATATCAGTTAGCTCTGCCCAGTCATTCGAAGCTACATCCTGTTTTTCATGTTTCATGCTTGAAGAAGGTGATTGGAACAAGGTGCCAAATTCAAACCAACCTTCCAGAGTTAGCTGAAGAATGATCCATTTGGCTATAGCCAGAAGCAGTTTTGGACCAGCGTGAGCGTCGCCTGCGTCAGAGAACCATCAAGGAAGTGATAGTACAGTGGAAAGACATGACTCCACCAGATGCCACTTGGGAACCAACTACCATTCTGCAGCAGTTTCCACATCTCAAGCCTTAAGGACAAGGCTGTTTTTAAGGGGGTGGACATGTTAAGTTCCTAACCTGTACATAGGTAGATCAATGTATTCAGATGTAATAAAGGTCAATATTAATAAGGCATTTCAATAAAATAGAATAAGGCGGATGTAAGAAGACCTAATAGAAGCTTCCGCTTCTAGAAGGATCTTCCTCTAGATGCTTCTCTTAATAAACATATTTAGTATAAATAAGAGGCGAGGGTATGAGAACCCTAGCTTGGAGATTATTGTAACAAAGCTCTGCTCAACTAGAGGTTGCCCCCTCGAAGAGGCCTGTGAACATTGCTTTCTGAATCAAAGTGCTTTTTCTATTGCTATTTCGTATATCATTCTGTGTATTGTGAAGATTATGCTGGATATTTTACTATTATTCTGCCATTTCTAGCATTTTGTTTCTGTTCTGCATATTTTATATATCTGGTATCTTGCAGATAATCCTCAACCTCATGACCAACAACCTTACAACAAAGACAAATAGGACCTACCTTAGAACATTCCTTAGCAATATGTCCCGACCTTCTGAAATTATAACACAATGTCAGTCCTCTTTTTCTTTTAAATGTTCCCCAACATTTTCTGTACTATGCACTTCCCCTAGGATCATAGTGCTAGATCTGCAATCTGCAAAAATTCTTTCTAGGTTCCAACATCCACTTATTAGTCCAAAAACGTTTTCTATGCATAGGAATAACATAGCTTTCCTCATTTCCATCAACTCTTTCTTTCAACTGCGCCCTAGCCTTCAGACTAGGACATAATCTATTAAACATACTTAAGTTCATGCTTTCAAAAAACAAATTTCACTTGTCTTTCTCTTGCTAAGGACAAAGCTTGCTTCTTTAGGATCTACCTCTTTTCTTTAGATCAACTTACTTTCTTAGTACAAAGATTCATAAGTTAAATGGAGTACTGTTCACTCTAGCTATATATGTACACACACAAATTCTTTTTTTCTTTACTTTAGTTCCCAACAATCATAGTTCCAGGTCCCGAAAACAGAACCATTTGTTGGTACAGGGGAATACCGAGGGTTCAATAGTTAACAACGCACCAACAAAACCCCAACTACTAGCCCTTTCGGAAACACCTACGAGGAGAAGAAGTATCACCCGAGCTAGAAGTAGAGGGGGTTACATAACACAGGTGTGTGTAATCAAGCTGGGACACAAATATGTGATAATAACACTTCACAAAATATTCTGTTAATACTTAGGAAGTTACATGCATTAGTTTATTAACTTTATTAACATCCCAGAATATAATATAAGATAGATCTAGCATAGTAACAACAAAAGATTATTCACCTTAAGCACTTAGCACTTATCATTGTGAATCAGATCTAGCATTTTAACATAAACAAAGCATTTAAGAAACACATACATATCCATTACACATTCTAATCTAAGAACTAAGAAAACCATAACAGAGATAACATTGCACAGAGCAAACCATGAGACTCTAGATATATGTGGTTCACCCCAGGGTGGGGCTATATCCACGAACCTCTTCACCTCTTTATTCTTCTCCAAATATTACATTCATTCACTCCTATGCACTAAGACACAGAGTCAAGATGCACACCAGACATGAGATCTGTGCACTGAGCATCAGATCCTCCTTCCAAAACTAGGTCAAATGCACATAGCCAAATCACAACATTTTCTCCTTATACAAAATCATAGTCACACACATACATGCCTTTGCACAAAGAAACTATGTTCACATAAAACTACATTCACTTCACTGGCTACTTTTACAATACAATCTTCTTTATTTATATCTTACAAACCCTTACAATAAGGCCTAAACATGAGAAAACCCCATGGGCCGATATCCCATTAAATTGTTACAAAACCCTAGAGAACCCTTTACTCAGTCAACATAACCTTAAAAAATGGTGAGATCCGTGATCTCAACTCTACCTGGGTGCCTTCTTCGACCAATGTGTCGAATTCCAAAACTAGGCCAAAACTGACCAAATTTTCCCCAAAACTTTGTCGAGGGCCAACACATGTGTACGTGGGAGGTTTGTCCTAATTAAATTTAATAAAAATGGATCTAATGTGGGTTTTGGAAACTAATCACTAAGGAAAATATACTAAAAGGATGGCAAAGGAGTATGGATCATGTCTGGTTTGGTAAGGTTATGGTGCCAAATTTTTTATCTTGACTGAATTTCTCTTATGGGGGTTGGGATACCCAGCTTGAATAACGAGTGGTAGATTGACCTTGCGAGGCGAGCTGGGAGCTATCATTCTTTGTTATTGTGTGCGCATCCCCTTTGCATCCTAGGGGGCTCAAGGAGAAGAAGGGTACCCCTAGCATTGGCTGGGAGGTACTGGTGAGGTCTCAGCGGTTGGCAAGCAGGAGATGTACAAAGCATGCGCGTGGGACAACGACTTTGAATCATCCGCCTACGGCTATAGTACACTTTAATTTTCAGTTGTATGTTATTTAGACTTGGCATTATATCTATATTTTTGAATTCGATGATTATATGATATGGTGGGAGAGATCGCATGTTGTGGATTACTAGGATATCTTGACTTTGTGCCTTGTATTTGAGTGTTTCACTACATCTGGGTTTTCTTTCTCGCCATGCCTGAGTGGTGCTCGAGTGTTTTGTTGCATTATGGCATAATTTGAAGCCCAACGTTTTCTTTTATTTTTTTGTCTTACACTTATACTTTAATGCACCAGAAACCTACGCAACCCTCCCTTTTACATCAATCACCTCTCTGCAATTTTTATAATCTTTTTCCCCTATTTTATTGATTGATTGAGAGAGAGAAAGGCATAGTTGGCGAGCTCCCTGTTTTTCTCTTTATTCCTTCATGCAAGCTTGTATTAATAGTTGGAAAGCACCTACACCTATTGCAATCCATATAAAAATGTCGATCAATTTGAATTTATGTTGAGTATAAAGAACCCCTTGGTTCATTTCAAAACCCTTCAATGGATACACGCAAGAAACAGGCTGACTCAACAACTTTCTGTTTGATCTTCCTTAGGAATCAATGCCAAACATCTACCTTGATGTGTTGACAGTTCGTGATCATCGCAGGGGTCATATGTGAGTACAGTGGAATCGTATAAGAAAGAAAGTACCATTTGAATGAGCTGTCGATCTGCTATAAAATGCTATAAGGTGTAAGACAAGAGATTTCTATTCACTATCCTCCAAGAAGGGAAATATTGAATGGATCTACTGGAAACTCTTCCATTCATTCATCCCTTCCACAAAATATTTTGACTTGCGATTCAGTTTCGGGACTATGTGTGGTTTTGATTTTGTCCTTGTTTCCTGGATTCGTTCAAGCAAGTGGAGTCATGTTGTTCCTACGCCAACATAAATTTATGATGAACTCTTGTTTATATTTTATATATAGATTGATTATTATTCAATGGATATAAACATTTATGAATATAATCGAGTGATATTTCAGGTATTCAGTCTATATAAACTTAATATGATCCTTACATAGTGAAAATAAAATATGCCAATAAAATATTTTATTGATTTTTTAAAATTTATATAATTTCCTTGCTATGGATACATGTATAGCTTGAATGCTTCCAAAACCATCAAAAACTGACCGTGGATGGACACTAAACAATGGAAATAGAATAAGGACAAGAATAAATCCCAATCTGCCCAATGCCAAACCTGGTAGCGATTTTTTTCGTTTGTGTATATTTTTCCATACCTTGAAGCGATTCCCTTCGTTTGAGTATCGTTTCCTTACCTGGGTCTGTGTATCATTTTCTTAATGTTTTATCCAACCATCCTTGTGCGGATCACTGTTATATCTTGTTCGTTCATGTCTTTTTCCAATGCACACAATCCATGAAACAAAGCAGTGGTTTTTCCTTCTCTCTCCGTCAAACTTTATGGCAGTAATCGTATTAATGGAGTTGAGGTTGCGTGTAAACTTTATGCAGTGATAAGGTGTATTTTTGTGTGTAAAAATGTTTTTGGGGCGAATTTGGTTTACTGACAGTTGGCCTTCTAACTAATTCTAATCCGCCATTCAAATATTTATTACTCCCTTGTTTGAGAATTGCAACTTACTGATAGCTGGTGAGTGTAATTATTTCTAAATTCGAGATCCTTGCGGTCAAGTGCGCCCAACTTTTAATATCCTGTGAATAAATACAAGTGATTTAATAAAAACGCAGAGATATTATTTAATTATTCTGAGGTTCTGAATATGACAAGGAGATATAATAATTAGGGGTTGGATCTGACAACGATTCAATTGACTGAGGTTGCATAACAACGATTTTTTAGCAGCGAATTACACTCAATGATTATACGCCTTTTTCCAGATTCTTGAGGGGGAAGCAACCATGTTTTTAAATGCCAGAATTTAAACCTCTGACAACGGTATAATTGTTGTGATTAACAATTGCTATGCATAGTTTTAATTATTTAATTATGCTGTAGTGATTTATGTCTCATAATAGTTCCAATTGTATTACAACACTTTAATTGTATATTTGTGATTATTGCGTTAACATTTTTAATAGTTTTAATTATTTTAATGATGTTGTTGTGATTTATGGCTCATAATAGTTTCAGTTTTATAACATCTATTTTAATTGTATAATTGTGATTATTGCGTTAACATTTTTAATAGTTTTAATTATTTAATATTTACGTCTCATAATAGTTCCAATTGTACTGCAACAATTTAATTCTATATTTGTGATTATTGCATTAACATTTTTAATAGTTTTAATTATTTTAATGATGTTGTGATTTACTTCTCATAATAGTTTCAGTTGTATAGCAGCCGTTTTAATTGTATATTTGTGATTATTACGTTAATTCTCTTAATAGTTTTAATTGTTTTTTTTATGACAAGGATCTAATTAAGGAACCTTTGAACTCTTTGATGTTATTATTAAATTCCATGTATGAAAATTTGTAACCTGCCATTATTAATTATAAGTTGCTTTATTCTTTAGAATGATGTAAAGGGGTTGTATATGAATGGAAAGTATAATGTTGCTTGATGATGGTTAGGTGCCATTACTTTTAGATGGTGATTGGTTACTTATGATGTGATTTAGTTCTTACTACAATAAATTACTAATGAATTACATATAGTCGTTGTGTCCATTTAAATGTGTCACATATAATCACTCTACATCCATTTTTTCTTTATTGATTAGAGAGCCTTCATATATCGGCATCATAAAATGTATATCAGTGTCAGTTGGATTTCAGGCACATGTTTTATGTTTGGTTCAAGGTTTAGAATTATTTTGTTTGCGCGTGGGTCCCTAGCTCCTTGTTGCAATATGGCGACGTGATACCTTATGATTGGGTCATTACGCGTGTTGATCGATAAGCGCATATGAACCCTGGATTAGGATCAAGCACCTCCCGATGTGGATGATGTTGCTTTTGTAAGAAAGGTTGTACATGTTTTGTAACGTTAATGTGATTGTCTCCCGCTCGCCAGGAGGGTTCTAGCTAGAGTTTCCTTAAAGATGTTACGTTTGGATCGATTGATGTTGCCTTAGATTAGTAGGCGTGGTCTTGCTTCTTGGGCGGGATGTAGACACCTCCGTGTTCCTCAAAACAGTCGCTAACATTGATACCTTAAATGGTCAAAATCGATGGGAACCTGGGCTTGACTGTTGCTTATGTTTCTTGGAGGTTCTAACCTTGCAGGGTAGGACGTGTGGGTAATAATTTTTATTCTACATTTGATTGAATGTCGTATATTGCTTCCCACTACATGATGTGCAAGTATGATAGGTCGTTATGTTCTTTGTTGCATGATTTTTATGCGTTGTTTCCATTGTCATGTTGCGATGTTTGAATGTAGTGTCGTTATTACTTTCCCACACACACAAAAAAATGTACTTTTTATGCGAGGCTTGATGTTGTAATGATGTGGTTCTTTACATATGGTATCAGAGCCGATTCGACGCACGACTTGGGATCACTATGGCTTCCATTGATTAGATACCTTTTTATAAATGTTGCTAATTAAATTGATTTGTATTCATGCAGGTAATCATGGTTAGAGGACATCATGAAGGCAGACAATGGGGTGCTAGGGGACGAGGTATGATGCCTCAAGTAGCATCCACCCTTGAGGGGTCTAACCCCCAGGGAGATGAACAAGTTGTTGGGTAGGAACATATAGCTGTGGGTGATGTGGTTGGGCTGATGAGGTCCTTTAAGAGGATTTCTGAGGCACTAATCAACCATTTGGATAAAGATAAGACTAGAACGTCGACACCTCCCGAGGGTCCACCACGCGCCTAGGCTGGTACTGGTAGCATTCATCACGAACTCAAGAAGGTCAAGTTTTCAGAGTTCTTTGGTGCCTCAGACGATGCAACCACCGAGGCATGGTTGGAGAATATGGTGATGTGATTTTCTCTTCACGACTATACCTCCAACATGAAGGTTCGCATGGCGTTCTTTCAACTGAAACAGAGTGGTATTCTATGGTGGAAGATGCTCGTTCTACAATTGAACATGGTAGTCGAAGACGTGTCATGGGAACTGTTCGATGAATGGTTCTAAGAGAGGTATCTACCAAAGGAATTCATTGAGCATCAACTCAACAGGTTCAACGCGACCCATTTCATGAGATTCTTCAGTATGCTCCTCACCTGAATACCAAGAAAATTAAGGTCAACAAGTTCGTGTTCGACCTTAATGTCAACATTCATGAAAAGGTGAGTATTCAGATGCCTCTAACCTTGTATGATGTTGTCTAGAAGGCCCTCATAGTGGAGGAGGAGCTTATCAGCGGGGGTCAGAGCAGGACTCCATCAACACCAGTGGGATAGGTGTCATTTGGTGTGCTGCAGCATCAAACACCAGCTAGACATTCACCAGGATATCGAGGCACTCAGAGAGGATCCACATACACTACATCATGGTGATTGATGCCTCAGCAACAAAATCCTTATAGAGTACCCCAACAATAGCATCAACGTCGACCGCAACAACAACAATTTAGGTCAGTTGAGTAGAACAAACCACAGTTCTAGGCCAGTGGGCCCTCAACTTATACTTCGGGTACCGGGAGTACTAGATCGAAGAAAGGGTGTTGGAAATGTGGAGATCCACATTACTAGCATTACTTCCTAGTTGAGAGGGCCAGAGCATCTGGATCATCCAGACCCACTACTGTGGGAGATTTGAGCAAGGCCCATTGGATTCATGCTGCAGTGAATAACCGCCAGGAAGAGCACCAATTGACTATGCTTGAGACATTAGGTACCTTCTCTAACCAAACCCTTAGTATTTTGATAGATCTAGGTGCTACATAAAAGTCTATATTTGGTGCAACACTAAAAATAATTAAGTTAAAGGTAGTCGAAGAGGACAAGTTTATCTTTGTAGAAATGGATTCAAGATCCAAACAAAAGGTTGGAGGGAAGGTTATAGGCTATAGCCTTAACTTGGGAGAGTTTGTTACAAGGGCCAACCTGTACGTCACGTTCTTAGGGTCTTATGACATTGTGATTGGTATGTATTGGTTTGAATTGCATGAGGTGATACTCAAATGTAATACGAAATGGTTGAGCTTGGTTGATAATGAGGGAAAAAGATGCGTGATTGCAGGTTGGAACCAGGGAGTCTCCCTAAGGTTCGTCTCTTCTCTACAACTACAAAAGAGCATGTGCAAGGGATGCAAGATATATGTGATCATTGCGTTAAATGAACAGGGTGTGGAAAAAGGCCTATAAAGCCTTTTCGTAGTGCGAGAGTTTGCAGATGTCTTCCGAGAGGAGTTGCCAGGATTTCCTCTTAAGAGGGAATTGGAATTTACCATCGGCCTAAAACCAGGAACTGAACCGATAGAAAGAATGCCTTATCGGATGTTGACCCCGAAGCTACAGGAGTTGAAAATGCAACTGAAGGAGTTGTTGGACCTAGGACTTATATGTCCAAGTGTGTCACCGTGGGGTGCGCCAGTTATTTTCATATGGAACAAGGATGGGTCATGGAGACTCTTCATTGACTACCGTCAATTGAACAAGGCAATGATCAAGAATCAATATTTGTTTTCAAGGATTGATGATTTGTTTGATCAGATGAAAGGAGGGATGGTGTTTTCAAAGATCGATTTGAGATTGGGGTACCACCAGTTACAGGTCAAAGAGGACGACATCCATAAGACCTCCTTTAAGATGAGGTTTGTACATTACGATTTTATTGTTTTACCATTTGGACTGACAAACACCCCTGGGGTATTTATGAGCTTGATGAACAAGGTGTTCCGCGAATACTTGGACAAGTTCGTCAAAGTATTCATTGACGATATTTTGATTTACTCTCGGACAATGGAGGAGCATGAAGAGCACTTGCACATGGTACTACAGTGTCTACAAGATAACAAACTATTTGGGAAGCTATCAAAATGCTCGTTTTATCAATCGAAGATTCACTACTTAGGGAATGTCATCTCCAAGGAAGGTATCGTTGTGGATCCAACAAAGTTAGAGGATATTATGGAATGTCCTGCCATGATGAGTGTCCCAAAAGTGAGTAGCTTCATGGGTTTAGTGGGATACTATTGACGGTTCATCGAGGGTGTTTGGAAGATAGCAAATCTGATTATGGAATTGCAGAAGAAGAACAAGAAGTTTGTTTGGACTGAGAAATGAGCGGTAGCATTTTGGAGGCTTAAGGAGCTGTTGACATCAACACCATTACTAAAGGTCCCTGACATGGATTAGGATTTCTTGGTATGCACTGACACATCCAAGAAAGTCTTAGGTGGAGTCTTCATACAATACGATTGAGTGATCGCTTACATCTCGAGAAATTTGAGAAGGCATGAGGAGAACTATGCGACGCATGATTTGGATCTGTCAGCCATTGTTTATTCCTTGAGAGTTTCAAGAAACTACCTTATTTGATGAAAATTCGAACTAAAAATGGATCACTGTGGTTTACAGCACATCTTTACACAAAGTGACTTGAACGCGCGACAATGACGTTGGTTAGAATTGCTTAGCCAGTACGATTTCGATATTACTTACATAATAGGAATAATGAACAGAGTGGTTGATGCATTGAGTCAGATACCATGCATATTTTCTGTGATGCCTCTTCAAACGAATCTATGTGAAAATATTCTAACTTTGCAGCGTGATGATGAATGGTACAAAGAGGTCCATAATTTTATCGGAGAAAACACAATGATGGTACCAAAGTTTGAGGGATTTACGGTGGACAACGACGGATTATTGAGATTTGAAAATAGAATTTATGTACCACCCAACGACGAGTTGAGGAGTTTGATCATAAAAGAGGATCATAGAGCAGTGTACATGGCTCACCCAGGAGTCACAAAGATGAGGGCATACCTTAAACCCTTATTCTTCTGGAAAGGAATGAATGCAGACATAGTCAACTACGTGGAAATATGTCTACAATATCAACAGGTGAAGGATGAACATAAACATCCAACAGGATTACTACATCCACATGTTATTTTGGAATCAAAATGGGAGGTCATTTCGATGGATTTTATTGCTGGATTTCCACTGACGGTAAGGAGACACCACTCAATATTTGTGGTAGTCCACACTTTGAAAAAGAGTGCTCATTTTATTCCCGTGCATATGATGTATCAAGCACCTGACATAGCTAGAGTTTTCATCAATGAGATAGTGAGTTTGCATGGAGTGCCTAAGAGGATTATATCTGATAGAGGATCGATGTTTACAAGACGATTTTGGACTAGTTTCCAAGAGGCCTTCGGAACCCAACTTAACTTTAGTACCGCATATCACCTGGAGACAAACGACATATTGAAAGGACAAACCAAATCTTGGAGGATATCTTGCGTATGTATGTGATGGACCAATAGAAGAATTGGGAAGAGTTTTTTCCACTGGTAGAGTTTGCACACAACAACATTTATCAAAGAACCAATAAGATGGCGCCTTTCAAGTTTCTTTACGAGAGACCATGTCAGGCGCCTTTGAGATGGGATTAGCTTGAGGATAGGGTCCTTTTGGGGCCAAAAGTGATCCAAGAGATGGAATATCAAATGAAACCAATAATACAAAGGATCAAGGATGCATAGAATCAACAAAATATTTATACCGATATGCATCATGTCGACCGTAGTTATGAAGTTGGCGATTGATTCTTCTTGTGGGTGAAACTGCATAATATATCGATCAAGTTTGGAAAGGGTGATAAAATATCTCCTAGGTTCATGGGACCCTTCGAGATTGTGGAAAAGAAGCGGCTCGTGGCCTATCGACTAGCCTTGCCTAATTCTTTGAGGCGTATGCACGATGTTTTTCACGTATTTGTTTTGAGACATTGTCTTAGTGATCCTACACATGTTATTGACATGAGTTCCATGCATGTATCGTACGAGGGTGCACTCACAGCGGAGCCAATACACATCCTGGATCATCACATTTGACAACTGCGACGTTGAACAATAAATCATGTCAAGGTCCATTGGGACAAATATAGTCCACACTCGACGACCTGGGAGGATGCATATGATATGTGACGCAACCCGCCCCTCACCGAGCAAGTCTCTCCCCAGGACCTCCTAATTCTCACGGGCCCGAAGAGTTAACGACTCTCTTTCTCCCTCGGGAGTTCCTG
Organism: Picea sitchensis; assembly: GCA_010110895.2. Classification (NCBI taxonomy): domain Eukaryota; kingdom Viridiplantae; phylum Streptophyta; class Pinopsida; order Pinales; family Pinaceae; genus Picea; species Picea sitchensis. The sequence continues at coordinate 12,282 of SNQJ01S0129572.1, forward strand.
TCACCCACAGAACACTATTATGAAAATCTTCCCTTCGGAAAACGGGAGATCAGGTCTTGCGATATCACGAACCTTGTGTGCACGACCTCGTGCAATTCAAATCCCTGAACTCCGAAGTCCGAGAGTCAACGGTCACGCTCACACCGGTTGAAGGTTTCTCTATCGGGAAAATCGGCGGTAGTATTGCCGCAGGTCCCATGCAACATGAAACCCCGAACCCCGAACTCCGGCAGTACGCCACCTGTCCTCCTCTCGCTCTCGAGGCCCCACTTCAATCACCTCACCTTCTGGCTCGTGTGATCGGGGATCGCGGGATCGCGATTTCACCCGTCACAAATCTCTTGCATTACCAAACCCCGAACCCCGATTCTCCGAACGCCGAATACCAAAACCCGATCCACAGGGATCCTGTGCCACGTGTCCCTTCTCCGATCAACGGTACAGATCCATTCGGAGAATCACAGTTCGCGATTTCACGAAATGTAAACCTCTCGCCTTATAAATCCCCGAATACCGAGGCCCCGAAGCCCGATGGACTTTGACCCTTCCCCACCTGTGCTCACGGGTTATATTCCGCGCATCTTCTCTACGATCTGACGGTTCTCGGGACTTCGCGGAACTTCACGGGGATTTCAACCCGTAGATTCTCTTCCTCTGGAGAATCCTCCACTCTACCACCTTCGTCCTGAGTGAACTTCACTGGGGTCGGCTCCCACAGCGAACAAAGAACTATCTCTCCTGAGCTTTGTCCTTCTTTCTCCTTCAGAGGACTCTCACGCACTTCCTGTACCCGACTTCAAGGACCTTCAAAGTGTTGAAGTCTTTTCGGGCTTTCTTTACCCAGGCTTGTTACTAAGCCTCGCGTCCAACCTGCACTCACCTGCACGACTTGAACAATCCCAACTCACCCTGGGCAAACGAGAACAAAGGTTCAACTACTTGGCCTCCTCGATGCACTCTATGCGGAGGAACTCAACTGCAATCTATGCAGGAATCTCCTGGCTGAAGTAGAGAAACTATTGAAACTCATTCCCTCAGATTTCTAACCTGATATGCAATTACATAAGCAACATATAGAAGATAAGCATAAAAGAAGCAAGTATGCAAAAGCATAATATCAACAACACAAAGAGACTGAACACATCCATGGAATTGAATAAAAGTTTTCCTATTAATTCAATGTCTATACATGGAGGTTCTTCACAAGCTCTCTGCTCTGTTCTTCTTCCTTCTCTCCTGCTAATGCTGAATAATAAAATTCATTATACAAGGAGGGTGCCTATATTCGTTTTCCCTCCTGGAAGTAAAAACTGTCTAATCTACAGCTAATTTTCTATCTACCAACATTAAATATATTTAATGCCTCCTTATCTATATTAGGTTACAACTGCGCTTGCTTTGAATGCCTTTAGTAAACGGCGGCACAACAATACCAAGGTGAAATTCAAAATCAAAAAGGTTTGTTGGCTTGTCCAGCTGTACGTTCTCTTTCTCCTCGCGCTGGTTCATATGATGTATTGAGGATGTTGCGGATGCTCCTGCATGAATATGCGTCAACAGTTTCCATTTTTGTTTAAATAGCTAGACATATGATTATTGTGATACACTTTATTTCAACACTTACATACTATGAAACTTCGGGACGAAGTTCAAAACAAGAGGGGGTGTTTGTAACATCCCTCTCTTGCACGCACTGAATGGACTTATTCTTTGAGGACACTTCCATGCAAGTGATCTGGTTCATTATACGATTGGTTGTTTTGATTATGATTATGATATTTTGTGGATCTGATGATGTGTTATTTTTTCTATATTTACATTGTAGGTGTTATTGACTAGGTATACTTGAGTGTGCAAGAATTTGGACGTTAGAGGATGCCGATAGCATTGATGGATCTCCTTGGACTCCAGATTGAGTTAGGGAGTGGACTGTTATGGTTTGAATGTTTTTGATATGACATATGTGACAAATGATTATATATTATGATGCTGATTTTTATTGCTGACATGTTTCCTTGATGGATGCAGGCTGACGATATATTGTCGACCAGAATCACATTTGGAGTAAAGGGGTCATGCATGACAACCAGAGACATTGATGGAGAGGTGTGGCAGAAGCCCTGCCACATCCTACTAGAACTCCCATCATGGCTCGAACTGTAGTTTAACGATTACCTAGTTCGAGAAGATCCACGATGTCGTGATGGAAGACTTTGAGAATCGCTCACAATGATTCTAAAGGGCGCACAATAAGGCAGGGTCCTTATTCCTTAGAGGCCCTTAGTCTCCCATAAGATCACTCGACGAAGTATTGACTCCAGGGGTTTGACATTTACCAAATTCATTTAAGAGGTGAGTGGCACCCTTGGAGCACGTAGTGCGTCATGAAGGGCACGTAGTGAAAATAAACAAGAATGAAAGAGAGTGGCACCCTTGAGTCATGTAGTGTGTCTTGAAGGGCATGTTGTAGTTTTAACTCGGGTAAGTTAATAAACCTAGTACCTAGAAAACTATGCCTCCATAGGACCTAGTCGGCCTTAAAATAGATGATTGTATGCGTAAAGATTATTAACTAATTTTTCCCTTAAAAACTGTCACCAAACCTAGTGAATTTAAAACCTAGGTCTAAGTAGAACCTTTGGACAAAAAAAAACTAATTACACATGTAACAAGAAGGGGGTAAATAAAATTCAAACATTATTTATTAAAGGAAAAATTATAATGGAGGATTAAATTATTAAAAGGGTAATGGTTGTTTTTGTATAAACTTGCTAATTCTGAACTTAGTTAAAAAGAAAAAGGCGAAACTTAAAGAAAAAGGGAAACTTAAAGAAAATGGGAAACTTAAAGAAAAAGGGGAATGTCTAACTTAGTAGGGAATAAAGGGACACTGAGAAGCATTTTTAGGAATTCTTTTTGGTGGGTGAGTGAAATAGGAAAATTTAATTAATTAATAAATTGATTTTCTGGTGCAACTAGGGGATCGAGTGACATGTGTACGGGGGAGGATTGTCCTAATTAAATTTAATAAAAAGGAATATAATGAGGGTTTGAGAAAATAACCACTAAGGAAACTCTATAAAAAGGATGGAAGAGGAGGAGTATGGATCATGTCTGGTTTGCGTAAGGGTTATGCTGCTGAAATTTTTATCTTGACTGAATTTCTCTTGTGGGGGTTGGGATACCCAGCTCGGATAACGAGTGGTAGTTTGACCTTGCGAGGCAATATGGGAGGTAACATTATCTGGTATTGTGTGCATGGCCCCTTTGCAGCTCGTGGGGATCAAGGGGAAGAAGACTACCCCTAGCATTGGCTGGGAGGTACTGGTGAGCTCTCAGCGGTTGGAAAGAGGGAGATGTATGGATCGCATGCGCGGTACAAGGAATTCAGATCATCTTCCTATGACTACGATATGCTTTAATTTTCAGTTGTATATTAGTTAGACTTGGCATTAGATCTATGTTGTTGAATTCGATGATTATATGATATGGTGGGCGAGATCGCATGTTGTGGATTACTAGGATATATTGACTTTGCGCCTTGTATTTGAGTGTTTCATTGCATCTGGGTTTTCTTTCTCACCATGCCTAAGTGGTGGTCGAGTGTTCTTTTGGGTTACGCCATAATTTGAAGCCCAATGTTTTCCTTTATTTTGTTGTCTTACACTCAGACTTTAACGTGTTGGAAACCTACATAACCCTTCCTTTTACCTCAAGCACCTCTATGAAATTTTTATAATTTTTTTAATGCGATTCAATTTCGGGATTGTTTGTGGTTTTAATTCTATCGTTGTTGCCTGGATTCGTTGAAGCAAGTGGAGTCATACTGTTCCTACACCAACATAAATTTATGATGAACTCTTGTTTATATTTTAAAATGTTTATATGTATGTATATATATAGATTGATTATTATTCAATGGATATAAAAATTTATGAAATTAATCAAGTGATATTTTAGGTATTCCGTTTATATAAACTTAATACAATCCTTAGTGAAAAGAAAAGACTCCAATAAAATATTTTATTGATGTTTTTAAATTTATATTACTTCCTTGCTATGGATACATGTATAGCTTGAATTCTTCCAAAACCATCAACAACTGACCGTGGATGGACGCTAAACAATGAAAATAGAATAAGGACAAGAGTAAATCCCAATATTCCCAATCCCAAACCTGGTAGTGTTTTCCTTCGTCTGTGTATCGTTTTCCATACCTGGCAGTGATTCCCTTCGTCTGAGTATCGTTTCCTTACCCGGGTTTGTGTATTGTTTGTTAGCTAGGTCCGTGCATCGTTTTCTTAATGTTTTATCCAGCCATCTTCGTGCAGATCACTACTATGTCTTGTCCGTTCGTGTCTTTTTCCAATGCACACGATCCATGAAACATAGCAGTGGTTTTTCCTTCTCTCTGTCAAACTTTCTAGAAGTAATAATATTAATGGCATTGAAGTTGCGTGTAAACTTTATGTAGTGATAAGGTGCATTTTTGCATGTAAAACTTTATTGGGCCAGTGGCGAATCCCTTGATTTATGTTCTGTGATTTCTGAGAATGGCAGTGGCAGTTTTGGGGCGAATTTCGTTTACTAACATTTGGCCTTCTAACTAATTCTAATCCGCCATTCAGATATTTATTATTCCCTTGTTTGAGAATCACAACTTAGTGACAGCTGGTGAGTGTAATCATTTCTAAATTCGAGATCCCTGGGTTCAAGTGCGCTCAACTTTTAATATCCCATGAATAGATACAAGCGATTTAATAAAAACACAGAGATATTATTTAATAATTCCGAGGTTTTGAATATCACAAGGAGATATAATAATTAGGGGTTGGAGGTGACAACGATTCAATTGATTAAGGCTGCGTTGCAGTGGTTTTTTTGCAGCGATTTACACTCAACGATTATACGCCTTTTTCCATATCCTTGAAGGGGACGTAGCTGTGTTGTTAAATGCCAGAATTTAAACCTCTGACAACGGTATAATTGTTATGATTAACGATTTCTATGCATAGTTTTAATTATTTAATTATGATGTTGTGATTTATGATTCATAATAGTTCCAATTGTATTGCAACAATTTAATTGTATATTTGTGATTATTGTGGTAACGTTTTTAATAGTTTTAATTATTTTAATGATGTTGTTGTGATTTACATCTCATAATAGTTTCAGTTGTATAGCAACATTTTTAATTGTATATTTGTGATTATTGTGTTAACGTTTTTAATTGTTTTTAATTGTTTTAATGATGTTGTTGCGATTTTCATCTCATAATAGCAATTTTAATTGTATATTTGTGATTATTGTGTTAATGCTCTTAATAGTTTTAATTTTATTTTATTTTTTATGACAGGGATCTAATTAAGGAACCTTTGAACTCATTGACGTTGTTATTAATTTCCGCGTATCAAAAATTGTAACCTACCATTATTAATTATAAGTTGCTCTATTAGTTAGAATGATGTAAAGGGGTTGTATATGAATGAAAAGTACAATGTTTCCTCATGATGGTTAGGTGCCTTTACTTTTAGATGGTGATTGGTTACTTATGTTGTGATTTAGTCCTTACTACCATAAATTACTAATGAATTAGATCTAGCCATTGCATTAATTTAAATGTGTCGCATATAATCCCTCTTCGTCCATTTTTTCTTTATAGATTAGAGATACTTCATCTATCGACGTCATATAATGTATATTAGTTCCATTTGGATTTCAGGCACATGGATTTTATGTTTGGTTGAAGGTTTAGAATAATTTTGTTTGCGCATGGGTCCCTAGCTCCTTATCGCAATGTGGCAACATGATACCTTATGATTGGGTCATTGCATGTGTTGATCTATACGCGCATATTAAACCTGGCTTAGGATCAAGTGCCTCTTGATGTGGATGATGTTGTTTTTGTAAGAATGGTTTTACTTGTTTTGTAACGTTAATGTGATTGTCTCCCGCTCTCCAGGAGGGTTCTAGCTAGTGTGTCGTTAAGGTTGTTACGTTTGGATTGATTCATGTTTCCTTATATTAGTAGGCATGGTCTTGCTTGTTGGATGGGATGTATACACCTCCTTGTTCCTCAAAACAATTGCCAACATTGATAAATTAAATGGTCAAAATCGATGGGAACCTGGGCTTGAGTGTTTCTTATGTGTCCTAGAGGTCCTAACCTTGCAACGTAGGATGGGTGGGTATTCGTTTTTATTCTTTGTTTGAGTTAATGTCGTATATTGCTTCTTGCTGCATGATGTGTTAGTATGCTAGGCCATTATGTTCTTTGTTGCATGATTTGCATGCATTGTTTTCGTCGCCGTGTTGTGATGTTTGAATGTATTGTCGTTATTACTTTCCCACACAAAGAAAAATGTACTTGTTATGCGAGGCTTGAGGTCGTAACGATGGGGTTCGTTACAGTGTCTTAGGGTCCATTTCCTTCTAATTGCCGATGTGATGTACATGGCTTCGGTTAGTGATGTGACTTTTTGTGTGTCTAATTTTAGTTTTTGGTAAACATTATTTCAATGTATTTATGTAGTTGTTGATGAAATTAGAATTTTCCATTTTTAAATTGTATTTTTTAAGGTATAAAATAGATTTATTGTTCTAAAAAATATCTATTACATCCAAATTATGTAATTTCAATCATTAATATATGTAATTTCTGTAATTGTTTTTTTTTTTTTTTAATATATATCTCTTTGGGACTCCCTTAAAATATTTTGTTGTAAGATAATGTAAAACTATTTTGTTAATTTCTTTTTATCAATTTTTAATATATATCTTTTTGTTAATACCTTAAAATATTTTGTTGTAAGACAATGTACAAATATTTTTTTGTAAGACAATGTAAAAGTAACTTAACAAAAATTTAAAAAAAACATAGACATAAATTTATAGTGTCAGAGTTAGTTTCCTACATCTTCCAAAGATTTGAATTATGGTAAAAAATGTCATAAAATGCATATGTGGATATAGTCATATATTAATCCATATGATAGTGCGCTACCTACACTTTCTCTAAAAGAGTCGAGTTATTGGTTAAAAAAAGTCATAGAATGTGTACATATTCATAGCCATAGACATACATTAATGTCTGTAATAGTCATTCAAATGTTTTAATATCAAACATGTCATTCAAGATAGTCTAGTGAACATTGCTTTTAGATAATTTAGTTAACATTTCTTGCATGGACTCATTGACTCATGGAGTAGTTTGTAGTTGAGTGACTTTCTTTTAAATTATAAATCTCTAAAGATTTGATAATAATCATGATCAATTCTTGAATTCATTGAGGAGCTTATCGATATTAATCTATACCTGATATCTATATTGTATGCCTATAAATGAGTCTCCACTAAGATGCAATGCTATAAAATTTTATTTAAGTAACTCAGATAATTTAGTTAAGATTGCTTGCACAGACTCATGGACTCGTGGAGTATTTTGTATTTGAGTGACTTTATTTTAAACTATAAATATCTAAAGAGTTGACAATAATCATGATCAATTCTTGAATTCATTGAGGAGCTTATCGATATTTTTTTTGTAAATAAAGAAAGTAATTCCTTATTAATACGTTGTCACTGTACAAAACTGATAAGTGTCACTGGCCTGCCACTTGTTCCACCAAACTAGTGGAAACCGAAACAGGTGGTCACCTATTATTCTTTTTGCCCAAAAGGGAAACCGCCACTTGCCCTGCCAATTTGTTGGAAATTAGAGCAGGTGGAGACTGATAGTGCTGACAAAACTGTCTGGGTAAACTAGACATGCTAACAAACTTTGAAAGTTAAAAGTAGGCAAAACATGAACAAAGTACTAGACCAGGATGAAAAGAAAACAAGCTCCATCATTGTACCATTCATGCTCAGAGAACTAGGCATACTTAAACATTAGAGGGGTTGTGAGAACCATGGAACTTGCTGGGCTTGAGCACATAGAGATGTGCACGGGTCGGGCACCTCTTCTTGGATGGAGAATTCGAAAAGGCATCGAATAACATGTCAATGTGGTTATTGATGAGTGGCACAAACCCCCTTCCCTCCAAAAGGCTTCTTGACCTCCCGGTCTTGGATCATTTGGATTTCCGAGTCAGAGTGACTCCTTGGGTCCCTGCGACAACCAGAAATATTCTACCCACACATAGGCTCCTTCTGCGAGTGACCATAGATGTGACCGTGTGTCTACCTCCTTCATGGTTTCATATTTGGGGATATCCAAAATCCTTTCTTCACTCCGTCCCGAAGCACTCAACTCCAATTCCCCAAACTCACACTTGCATCTCCTCAGATTCACCGAGCCCATAATGGTTCAAACTTCATGACCCCGTGAAACTCTAGGCCTTTCACTTACAATCTCCACTTTCCCAACTTCCAAACTCTTGGATCTCGTCACCACGTTTTCTCTTGTGATCAACAGTCGAGATTGAATCACAACTTTGGACTTCGTGACTCGGCCTTCGTCAAGTTTCCAACTTGCCGAGCTACGAAATATCTAAATACTTTGTAGCTATACTTCATGTAGCTTTACTATATCTAATAGTTTGGAGTCGTTTGTCTCCCTCTGAGAACAAATCTTTCACTCATTGGCTTCGACAAGAAATTTAAGGTTTCCTTTCATTGTAACTTTCCATCGCTCTCCCTCCTGAGCTTTCCTTATTTGATTTGTTCCCCTAAAAAATCTCTTCGACCCTTAGTCGAATTCCTGGGCTGTGCACACCTTGTAAAAAACTTCTCTCCTCACTCACTCCTCTGTGGATGATTTTTCACTCCTTGCGACTGTCGATGCACTCCTTGCAGATGTATAAGTTACGCTATCTCTTCTGAGATTTTGAGCTGAAACAGTCTTAGTCACACACCCCTTGTTGCTATGCACACCTTGCACTTGCTCAATAAAGAGAACCCATTTGGAACTTATATACCCCAAGCAAATGAATCATACATTCAAGAAAGAAAAAACATTCATGGATTCAGGAACAAAAATAACAGAGAATTGGAAAATAATAGAAACTCTACCATTCATTCAGATAGATATGCGCATACAGACATTTGGGACAATATATCTCTGTTATATTCATGGAACTGAAAATTACATACATTCATATAACTTTCTCTGGATCTCCTAGCTCTTAGCTTACAATGGAAATCTTCACATACTGGATTCAACAAAAACCCAACAACAACCCTTACTGGGCAATAATACTAAGATTTATACAAAGAGGTGCTCTGCGAGCATTCCCTCCAACTATGCTACGCTACCTTAAATGGAATTAAATGCTATCAACTACTTAATGCCTATTCCAATAAATATTGCACCAGACAGATAAGAGAACAACCTCCAAATATGTACTATGATCTAATCTGTAAAACAAATACATTCCCCCATCATCTTCTGTGATGGCTCAGCCTTAAAAAATTTAAGACATTCATTGTTCAAAAATTTCTATCATATATCACATTAATACATTGATCAATTTGAAATTCAAAATATTTTAGATTGTGCGCTAGTGCGCCCAGTTGTCCTCCACACTTGTGCTTCATTGGCGATGCTCCTGCATGATACTCCCTTGGCTGAAAAATTCATGGAATCCTTTCCATAAGCTCCTGCACCGATCTTCCATGCTTCTGGATCTCCACGTCATTGACCTAGTTGGCATCCTCTGCTGGTCGTCCTTTCCATTTCACCAAGTATTCAAAATATGTCTTCCTTCTGGTCTTCTTGCTAACTCTTTGATCTATGATATTTTCCATCCACAACTTCTCTGCTACATGCATTTGTTTCTCCCATTGAATCTTCCTTTGATCTCCAACTCCTTCGGTTCCATCTTCCCTGTAAAGGCACAAGTCTGCAATTTTGAATATGGGCGATATAACCACATCTTCTGGCAGCTCTTACTCATAACATTTCTCACCAAATTTCCTCAAGATTTTACATGGCCCTATATTTTTCAACTTCAACTTATTCTATTTTCCCCTCGTGAATCTTTCCTTCCTCAAATGTGCTAGAACTTGATCTCCAACTTCAAATTCAAGCTTTCTCCTATGTTGATCAACTTTGCACTTGTACTCACTGTTGGTCTTCTTCAATTGCTCCTTGATCTGATTATGAAGTTCTTGCATCTCCATAGAAAAATCTTAAGCTCCGACACTCCTAAACTCACTTTGCTTCATATCTCTTAATTTTGAAACTCCTCTCAGATTCATTCCATACACGATTTGAAATGGAATTTTCCTAGTGATTTTGTTCACGAAGTCATTATATGAAAACTCAGCTTGTGCTAGAATTTGATCCCATTGACTATGGTGTTCAGTGACCAAACTCCTCAAAAAATATCCTAGGCTTCTATTCACCACCTTGGTCTGTCCATTCGTCCGTGGATGATATGAAGAACTAAAACATATTTATGTCCCCAAATTTTTCCACAAATTCCTCCGGAAATGACCAATGAACTTGGTATCCCTGTCTGAAACTATACTCCTCAGCAATCCATGGCGTCTTACAATATATTTGAAAAATAAGTTTGCAACATGCGTTTCATCACTGGTCTTATGGCATGGGATAAAGTGTGACATCTTCAAAAATATGTCCACCACCACAAATATGGAATCACTTCCTCTTTGTGTTATTGACAATGCCAACACAAAATCCATGCTTATCGCATCCCAAGACCTCTTTGGAATATGAAATGGATGATACAATTCAGTGTTTTGTTTATTCCCCTTGGCGCACTGAAAAATCTTACAGTTGTTCATAAACTTCTTCACCTCCACTCTCATTCCTGGAAAATAATATGAACTGGCTATTTGGGAAAATGTTTTTTCATGGCCGAAGTGTCCGGCTTGACCTCTGCTATGCTTTTCCTTCAACAAATTCTCCCTCATCGAGCATCTGGGTATACACAACTTACATCCTTTGAACAATAACCCATCTTGAATCAGATATTCATCCTAAGGGATTCTGTCCTTAAGCACATGATTCACACATGCTTCATATGCTTCTCCAAAGTCTGGATCACTGTGATACATTTCCTTAAGGTGATCGAACCCCAAGGTTTTGATTTCAAATTCCTATAGAATTAAAATCCTCCTGCTCAATGCATTAACAAATTTGTTAGCATTTCCAGAAATACGTTTAATTACAAAAGTGAAATTTTGCATAAACTCTATCCACTTAGCATGTTTCTGGTTTAACTTCTCTTGTCTAGTTATGAATTGAAAAGCATGATTATCGCTATACAAAAAAAATTCCTTTGGTACAAGATAATGCCTCCATTTCTTCAATGCTTGGATTATGGCATAGAAATCTTTGTCATATGTGGAGTACTTCTGTTTAGCTTCATTCAACTTCTCATTCAAATATGCAACAGGTATGTGGTATTGGCTTAAGACCACTCCAATTGCAACTCCACTTGCATCACACCTTTCCTGAACCATCTTTCTGAAATCCGGTAGAACCAGAATCAGTTGTTCAGTTATCTTCTCCTTCAATATGTTGAAGCTCCTCTCAACCTCCTCTGTCCATTTTAAAGACTTGTGTATTTTCTTTACTGTATCCATCATCTAAGCACTAATCCTGCAAAAATTCCCGATGAACTTCTGATAAAAACTTTCTAACCCATGGAAGTTCCTTACATCAAAGATATTCTTTGGTGACAACCATTGTTTGATCGCTTTCACCTTTTCGGGATCCATCTTCAACTCATTTGAAGAAATAAAAAAACCCAAATATATGAGATTTGTCTTCAAGAAAGAGGACTTTTTCAAACTGATTAACAACTTCTCTCACTGTAGCCTCCTCATCACTAATGCTAAATGTCTCAAGTGTTCCTCCTTACTCTTGCTAAACACCAATATATCATCTAGATACACAATCATGAACTTACCAATGAAATCCTTTAATAATTCATTCATCAGTCTCATAAAAGTGCTTGGGGCATTTGTTAAGACAAACGACATAACAAGTCATTTATATAACGCCTCATTCATCTTGAATGTTGTTTTCCACTCATCACCTTCTCTCATATTGATCTAGTGATATCCATTTTTCAAATCTATTTTTGAAAAATAGTTAGCTCCGCTCAAGAAATCCAATAAGTCATCCATCCTTGGTAATGGAAATATGTATCTGATGGTAATACTATTTATGTCTCTCGATTCTGTACACATTCTCCATCCTCCATCCTTCTTTGGACTTAATACAGTTGGTACTGCACATGGATTCAAGCTTTCTCTGCCCAATCCTTTGTCTAACAGATCTTGAAACTGTCTCTTAACTTCCTCATTTTCTTGAGGTGTCAACCTGTATGCTTCTTTATTCGACAAGATTGCTCCTGGTATCAAGTCAATGTGATGATTGATGCTCCTGATAGGTGGCAATGATCTTGGCAACTCATCCACTACAATATGGGCAAGTTTCTCTAGTAGCTCTTGAACTTCCTTAGAGAAATATTCCAATGAAGTACTAGTAAGGATAACCCTTGGTTTCCTTACTACAACAAACTACATCTCATGTCCCTTCTTTACTTCACTGAGGAGTTCCTTCCCACTCATGAAAAGTATGCTCGCCCTGACTTCTTCTTTCACCTTATTTTCCTTAATCGACAAAAAAATGCGTGTCCTACCATTTTTATCTAAGGTTTATGTATTTCTCCTCCCGTCATGAATAACATTCCTATCATATTGCCAGGGTCTTCCCAACAAAACATGACATACATCCATAGGAATTACATGACATAGGATCTCATCCCTGGGTGAAATCATGAAGATGGGTTACACTTTTGCTTGTTTTATGAGAAAAAAAACTGTATTTTCACAAGTTATTCAACTTCCGACATATAAAAGTATTTTTTTTTATTTATAATTTCACTTTACAGTAAAAACAAAACTTGTGAAGAATTGTGTTATCTTTCCAATGCCTATTTTTCAAATTTTTTTTATCACGATTTTATATGTCAATTTGACAATTGTTTAATAGTATGTTTCTTAAACATGAAATGAATGATAATGAGTTACTTTTTTCTACAACAATGTATATATTATTAAACATATGTTTTGAAGAAACAAAATATACTGCAACAATCTACAGAGACTCTATTTTATTATGACTATTATTTTGAATTTAACGGATGAATATTAT